>VYYJ01000694.1:0-47188 GCA_021029165.1 Cyphoderus albinus | reverse complement strand
TTTAATTTACAAAGGTAAAATAGCATTGTCCGAAGATGAATTTTTGTTACCACTCCTAAACGCTGCCTAGATCGCAGATGAAATTTATGACAGATACTCATCAAATAAAGCTCTTTCGACTGATGTATGACTCGAGAGATTTGGCGTCTCACATGTCACTCATTCTACTGTGAGCTAGATAAATATCCATAAAATCTGAGAAAGATATTTCACATTATTAAAATAATTGTGTGTGGCAAGCTCAGTCATAAAATAATGATTCAGGATCAATTTATTATAAATCGATTGTCGACTCACCATATCTTCCAACTCCTCTTAATAGTGTAAATACCGCCAGAAGGAGTTCTAAAAATTTTATTTTGCTTACAAGAGTAGTCACTAGGTTAATCATAAGTTGAATCAGCACAACAACTATCAATTTTTCAAGCCAGACTTAACCCATGGACTTATTGGAGACTCGGGCAAAAATCGGGGTTAGTTAATATGAAGAAGGCTTTTGAATAATGCTTCCTGTACATATTTACATTTTGATCGGCAAAGTTGTCATTTCTCGGTGAAATCATACTGAAGGAGAGTAAATATGCAAATGCTGAATTTTTTACGTCAACAGCAACTTAATGTTCACATTTTATATCATTGCGATATGGTTCTCGACATTTTTGTTTTGGTACGCTCCGTGTAGTAATTTTGTATTTCCAAAAACAACAGCAACGTAACGGAAATGTAGTCTTTGCGTTATGTTAAGCCTTTACCTTATAAAATGCAACCCAACCCAAGCTTTATTAGAAGGAACTATCATCATACCTCCCAAATGAAATGCACTAATCCCAAATATACGTACGCAATGCACAACTAGCAACACTTTAATATTTGATAACCTTTGGAAACATGCAGTTATGATGTGTGCATAAATGTAGTCTAGCCATAAAAAGGAGAGAACATGAAAATGAAATGGGATAGGCAGGAGGAGGCAGATTTCTTGTCTCTGTGTAATATTTACACAAGCTACAGCATACGGAGAAGAAAAATAAGGTAAATTACAACTTTCTCCCGCCTTCATTTCGCTGAGGTTCTTCAACACAGGCAAGCAAGAGCAGCAAAGGAGATAACCTTACAAAAGCCGGGGTTTATCAAGAGAAAGCGTAATGTTTAATGTGAGGAGCAGGGAAAAGGTAAAAGTTAGCTTAACAAGGCTTAAGTTTCCTGTGCTGGTCATGTAGTAGGGGGAGAATTTAACATAAAGTCGGATCGTTGGGCAGGTAGTGGCTACGCTTTTCATAAAACGTAGCTCTGTTTACTTCACTTTCTCCAGTCCACTCGACCGTTTTACATGAAATAATATGCTTATGTACATAATATTTCCTGCTGTATCGTGTGTATTCTGCTTCTTAAATTTATCCGAAAAGGCGGACTTACATGTTTGCTTTTTGCCTCCTATATAGTCGCTTTCCCTCTCTCACTCAGGTCACATTTATTATTGCTCATTCCAAAAGCTTTTCTCACGGAGCATTTGAGAGGTATAAATTTTGCAGAAAGGGAAAATACACAGGACGTGGGAGAAAAGAAAGCATGACAGTTTTTATGTATGTTTAACAAGAATGTAGTGGATAGAGGAGAAAAAATTCCTATGCAAATACGATTCCTTACAAACACAGCGTAAATGTACCAGGATGTCTATTTTTATTGGCTTATTGCCATTTTGTCAAAAGCTTTCGCCTTCGCCGTAATGCTCTCGCGAATCAACTTGCACCTGGATGACGTGATGTTGATATGGAAGAATAATAATCATATCGTTTGCTATAATACAAAGAAAGAGAAAATGAAGGGGGGTTGGCTTTGTATGGAAAACGAGCCCGTCTGATTGTATCTAAGAGGGAGATTGTGAGTGGCGAGATATGATAAAGTTAAAAGTTATTGCGGAAACAAATTAAGGCTATATTGGGTTGGACAAGAGCAGCGGACCATCAACCATCATCATATTGCATCCTCATTGCATTGCAGGATGTTTGCAAAAGCAGGTGTAGGCCAGATGGAATCCCCAACTAAAAGACTACCTTCCTCCTGATTTTTAACAAAGATTTACTTTCTCTATTATTCTACACGGATTGGCCGAGTATGAGCGAGAGAGAAGCTCATGGAAAATAAATGACTTTCTGGTTAGCCCGCGTTGTATTACCTTGGTTCTCCGCGACGGTCGTCCATCCGTTTCCAAACATAGCTAGTTTTAGATATTCACACCATAGAGGAGAAGTGGAATTTGCGTGATCTATGTGCAGTTACTTCCAAGTACTTTGAAAGAGAAAAATGTAAAGCTTGCAAAACGGAGCGGAAGTTAAAGTGAGAAGTCTCTGCGAAGAGAAAGGCTTTGAAAGCAAACCTTCTAAGCCCGTACAATACAAAGTGTACGTATTGCATGCTGATTATAGACTTCGCATGTGCGTGTGCATGTCATAGTGTATGTAACAGAAGAGAGAACAGAGATTTCCTAAAGTTGATAAAAAATTGTAGGCTTGGTCCGCAATAAAATACGTAATGGATGGATGTTTTATAAATATATGGATTGAGCTCGGAGGGAAAGAGCGCATTAGCATTAGCAAAACCAATCTACATAAATTATACGTTTTGAATGTTCCATCGTAACAATTATCTAGCAGAGTTCTGGTGTCCCTTTTCGGAAGAAATAGAGAGGAAAAGGGATACATGAAATTCAGTTAAAAGGTTTAACAAAAAGTCTTAAGTAAACCTGTTGTGTTGAAACCACACTTGGTAAAAGAATGTCAAGCAAATTCAGAGAGAAACGGAAAAGAAAAAGTTGTGTCAGCAGTGGTTTGTTCCTGCATGTGGTGACCGCATTTTATATTTAATACACCACCACTTGGATTTGAATCTCCTCACTGGCAAGTCAACTCGTCGCAGAGTAGAAGCAAAATGAACTATACTCCGTGGGACGGGGAAGGGATAAAAATAATGATACACCTTGTGTCTTCGCTTTTTGTCCGCGCTCCTCTCACTCTGTAATTTTGTATGCATTAACTACGCTCTAGCATTATGCGTTCACTCAGGTTTCAAATTAGCTTCAGATTTATGACTACACTACACTAGATGAACACCGAATCTGGAATGCGAAACTGGTAAAGCCCAGGCACATAACGGCTTCTTATTTTCGAAAATCAAACATAAAAATAGGCAAACCAAAAGACTAAGCAGGGAAAGTTTAGGGGCGAAGAAAGATCTAAACGTTGTCATCATGATCAGGGAAGGATGTAACTGCTATATCCTGTGTAAAGGGTTAAATTAAATGTGATGGTACTACAGACAATAGCTTGTAGTCGTTACTTACAACGAAACCACAGCCATTAAGAGGAAGCTTTTGCAAGGCCTGTCGTAAACTTTAGGTAGGAGAAACCCAAGGAAAAATAATACACCGTCAGTAAAGATTGTTTTTCTTACTTTCTCCTCGATTTCCACTTGTTTGGATTAGGTTTGTGACTTGGCTTGTTCACTTCACTTGTTCTTGTTCGGTGGTAACAACCACACGCGCGGATGCGAGAATTGTACGTTAGCGGAGCTGGAGTGTGGGGAATCAACGGGGTAGCAGCTCTGTAGTAACCGAAGTGTGAACTCACATATGCCAGTCCGCATCCACATAAACAAAAAAGAGTTTGAGGATGTTATTGGTTTTAGGACTAAACACTTTTTTATTTCTTTCGTTTGCAACATAAGCTTACAATATATCAAAAACGTGTGAGAAGAATTGCATTGTCTCGAGATGATTAACGAGCAAAGAAAGAAAAAGTACCGAAGGCTCTTTTCTTTTTTCTATTGTTGAAAAGTTCTGTTCTCAAATCTTCGCGTTCCAATTATTAGCCACTCTACGTTCCCCAAAATGCACAGTGCAAAAAGAATAAGTGTGTTTGGATAACCATAAAAAGTGTGCAAAACTGCAATAAAGTGTAATGGATGAATAGACACATGTGAAAACGGAAAGTAAGAGAAAACAAAACCACATACATACAAACCCATATTTCTTTGGATCTTCCAAAATGAACTGTAATAATACCATTATTTCACTTATCTAAAATTCCTTAGACTCCTTGAAAGTAAAGTAAGCCTACTCTCTTAGCTGTGAAACGTGTCAAGCTTACTCTGTAAACATTTAAATCAGCTAGGTTAATCACGATTCATTTCCATTATTCCTTACAGAGGAGTAAATATAATGTGCTTATATGTCCTTTCACTTCCTTCTAGTTGAGTTAGCCAAAGACACGTAGCTATATTTGTATGAAAAATCTCCAGGAAAATTTATTGCTTTCTGCAATATCAGTTTAATTAAAGTCGTTCTAAACGTATTAGATAGAACTCAAGTTTACAATAACGAAGCACATATTTCTCTAAAATCCATGTCGTAAATTATGGACGACAAAGCGTAGTCATATTTTATTTAGAGATTATTTTCCTTCTGGCCTCATTTTCACGTTAAGAGCAATTTTGATAATAGAGACTGTAAGTTTTCTTTTCGTGTGCATTAAATGCAGCTCCATTGACACGAAACTTACGTTTACAAATGAAGCAGTGAGTTTAAGTGAAATAAACACGCGCTTCGAAGACTTGCAAATCAGCCTATGTCCATTTCGCTTTTTGGGAAAAGTAGTGGTAATAATATGTCGATTCTGCTCTTGATGCACTGATTAATTCAGTAGTTATGAACTATGCAGAGTTATTTATATTAAGTGCGCAGACTCGATGCAAGTGAACTGACGAGAAAAAATATAACCTTTCGTTTTTTAAAGAAAACCTTTTGAAACATTCATTTATTACCGTCTCTTGCAGCAGACAGGAGTAATCCTTACAACGAAAAGGATAGTTCATGTAACGAGGTCGAAAAAATCATGGTAAAGAATCCCATTAGGCCGAGTACATAACGTACCTATGTAATAATCAACAATGGAAAAGTGAGTTTGGAAAGTCGACTTCCAAATAAAAACACTGAGTGAGAGGAGAAAGCAAGCAAAAAAACTTTCCTTCTTTCACTTCGTCTTAAGTGTTTGGGTTATTTAGTCTGGTGTACACGCTCTATACACGCTGTTTTACAGCACTTGAGTCTTTTATCACTGTCAACTCATTAATTTTAACGGTGCAAAAACTAATTTCTTTTTTCTTCCTCTTCCATTTTCTCTCTTGTTTATGTATTCTTTTCCACTCTTTTGTGGGTATAGTTTCTTTACGCCTCGACTAGCTCTTACGTTACGCTTCAACTTCGTTTTCACCATTCAACATTTCCAGCGCTCGTTCATGGAATCCACTTCTCCTTTTTATTCGTCTTATTAACATGTGAATTATAGAAAAGGTTAATTTACTTCTTTTTGACATTCATAATGCAGTTTTCTCACAATACAGAATGTAACGTACACATTCTCCTCTTGTCTATTTTTCGCTTCGAACGAAAGAATAAAGGAGAAACGCGTGTTTATTTATGAGGATGAGGACGGTTAGGGCAAGCAATATGCCGGCTGTTGTTACTGCTCCTGCATATTTCTCGCATGTGCAGAGGAACGTGACTAATGTGACAAGAATGGTTGGTTAGTTAAGGAGGTATGATAGCAGACGGTAATACAATGTTCTGTCCTTTTGCCCGCTTGCCACGGTTGGATGAAATAATAACAGAAAGTAAATTCAGCGAGAAGGAAAAGAAAGCGCTCTCGAATGTGCAATTTTCCTAGCCGAGCATTTTACTTGACGCTGTCTTCCAAGAAATAGAAATGCCAGTGAACTGCACTCACCGCTTCTTCCTCAACGTGAAAATTTACTCAATGCTACGTTTACAATGTAGTTGAGAGAGAAAAGTTAAACTGCTTTGAAAACGGTTGTAGTGATGCAGTAACTTTGAATCCGCATATTTATTCCGCATTGCGAACATAAAAGAATGGAGAACGGAACGGGATTCTCTTTCTTTTGCATATACAGATTTAACTTACTTCGAAGATACCTTTTGAACGACAAGATCGCAAATTGGGATACGTGCTCAGCTAGGAAGCAATAAAAAGTCAAAGATCAGTGGCCTCTGGCTGTATAGAATACGGAATGAAGCGAAAAAATGCATTTTTATTCTCCTTTAAGATGAGAACAAAGCAGCAAAACTAGTACGCCACGATGCCGACAGATTTTCCGGCTTTGATTGACTGACGTTGTGACAGTTTTATGAGAAATATATTTATCATCACAATCATCAAAAAGAAATGCAGCTTGGATTTTGAAATATTTTGTTTTCAGTTTCTCGAGATTGACATTTTAGCTAGATAGCAGAGAATGAACTCTGTGGCATACCGGAATGAGTAAAGAGATTTTTTACTCCCGTTTGCCTTATAAGGGCATTTGGAACGCAATGGAAGGAAATAAAACAACGTGATCGAATTAGTCGTTTACTTTTGAAAGGTGTATTATCTGAAATCATGAATTTATGAATGAATTGAAGGTAATTGCTTAAAAATCATCTGAAAACATTGCCTGTTTACGTCAACTTTGTTTTCGTTTCGTATTGAATAGTAATTTATTTTCTCAAAAGTTTATTCAATGAGCTCCAGTTACCTACTAGCAATTTGTCCCAATCCGAGTGACGTACATAGGGAAGGCAAGTGTATTTGCCGTTATCACATTTTGCGAGTAAACTACTAGAATTTGAGGGGCTACGATTTAATTTCATTAATTCACTGTCACGTTTCTGAACATTCCACTCAGCTTGTATGCTGAGGATCTTTGAATTTTTGCTCATCGGTTCTGGAGGAATAAACCAAGAATAAAATTCAATAGACGTCGCTCTCCAATTTTAGGTTTTAGAGTAGTCATTCATCTTTATCATGTGACTGCTTCTACTTCTGCCTCCGAAAACTCCCAGTTGTCTCGTCCACATGCATAAATATGGTTTGACAGATGGAGATAAATCCTACGACGAAAAATGTTCAGATTCAAGTAATTACGTAAACGTTAGAAAGAATGACTAATTTTTGGCTATTAGTATTCAATGACTGTCATCATATGACATTTTTTTAAATTCCACTGACACGAAGTCAAGTCATTATTTAGCTAAAGCCTCAGTGTAACTCATTTAAAATCTGTTACAAAATATAGAAAATTTATTCCGACATAGATTTGTTTTATTATTTAATAATTAATCTACTTCCGTCGTTTTGCATATGATTGAATTTGTTGTTACTGAAGTTAAAATTGATTATATTTAACATTATTGTTCTTTTTGTTTGCAGCAAGACTGTCCGAATGGGAGATTAACTCCAGCGAAATTTGTTGACATGTACAAAATGTTCTTTCCCAGCGGGAACGCGGAGGAATTTTGTGACCATGTATTTCGAACGTTTGACATGGATAAAAATGGATATATAGATTTCAAGGTAAGTATACATCTTCGTTTCATTTCATAAAATATTATATCTAAAAATGGCATCGGGCGGTTTGGCACAAAACCCACAACTAAAGTTACTATTGGTACAACGTTATGCATATAAATAATTGAAACCGTTTATATTTTCTTTCTTAATTTAATAACTTCAAAAGGGGCGTGTGCAATAGAAATGTAATAAATAAGTGAAATGCAATTTCTTATATGGCGCTTTAACTGAATGTGGATCATCAAGAAGACATATTCCTTGCAGGGACGTGATTCGCCAAATAACATTAGGTAAATAGATATAGGCTAGACTGCTGAAAGTGAAAAGAATTGAAAGTAGCACGTCAGGGCAAGACAAGAATATATTATTTTGCTTTCTAGAATCGGGGAATCTTATAAATGGAGCGAAAAATGGAAGTAAAAAGCAAATCACACGACAGATGGGGAAACTTCCGTACTCACATTTAAAAAATTTTCCATCAGCCCCGAATCAGATGGTCACTAAAGCGTCAAATGTCCGACATGTGATTTACTCTGGCTTGGCTTGTCCAGACGCCACATCTGTTGGTCTTTACTTCCCGTTCTGTCCAATTTATATCTAGGTATTTTCTCAAAAGAAAAACATAAACTTAAGTGGGTATAGTAAGGAAAAGGTACAATTCAGATTGGGTCAATTTTTCAGGGAACAAGGTTTTTGTCCATTGATCCATGCTTTTTCCACAATGCGAACAAATAGAAAACCACAATAATATACACTGTGTGGTTCATGAAGTCTTCATCGATTTATAGCGTCAGCGAAGCGTGTCTCACTGAAGGTAATGCGTAATAGAAAAATAAGCTCCTCGGATCTTCTTTTCCCACCACTTTCACACGTGTTGATGGCCCTGTGTCTATTAACCGTTGAACGTGTAGGTGTTTATAGGTTTTTTATGGTCTTCTGGAATTCTTGTTCTGTTTACTTTTTACATTTTCGTTTTCCGTGTCACCGTATCATCATTTGGGAAATGAAAAATAAGTGCCGAGAAACATAAAGTGGAAAGTGTACAACAAAGAACAACAAAGTTTTATGTCTGGTTACGAAAGAGCAGCTGAACTCATTTAGTTCTGGTACGGGGGGAATGGAGCTACGGAGGAATTTTACTCTATTAAAACACAACTTTTGCGCGTTTTTGGTGACTCAGATGTTTGTGTCCCAAGTTCTTTTTATTGGCACATAAAACAATTGAATAAGGCCTGGCGGGCGAAAAAATCGAATATATAACGTCTCCCGAAAAAAATGGGACGCCGCAGCGGAGTGATGCGACAGGAAATAGACAACAAAAGACAAACAAAACCAAGTTTGCCGTCATCGGCAAAGTATTATTGAGAGTACAACGCTGTGAAATATTTCGGTGTTGGTAGTTTATTGGTCTCATACTGATTTCTCCGTAGAGAGTTTAATAATTTATGGATGCTGCAGAGTCTCGCTATTTAATTTAACGGAGAGGAAAAGTCGATAGTTCACAAGTTCGCATTTTGTAGTGTAGAAAACCATTAGATATTAGAATTGATCATTTCTTCCATAGATTGAACATGGTCATTATGTTAAAAATCATTTATCTTTGTCCTCTTAAGATCTCACATATTATGATTTATGAATGAAATACTGATGTTAAACAGCTATGGAATTTATCAGCAGGAGTTACAATTTACAAGCAAGGCCGATTTTTTCATACAAATGGCGTCAACAGGGTTTACAGAATTGTAAACTCTTTATCTAGTTGCATTTAAGTAACGTTATTGAGCAGAAACAAAGATTTAAAGAATGAGGGGATCGAGTCATTAAAAATAATGAAGCAGTAACCAACCTGTAAACTTTACTGAATTTCTGATTTTCAGAGTTGAATATGCTTCATGCTTTAACCCTTATTCAGTTAGAACTTAAAATATAATTTACCAACACTGAAGACTAAAGACAGTGAAATATTTCCAAATGCAGATTTTCCATTTATGTAAATATTGACCATTTTTTTCTAATGGCTTGTTGTGGCCGTTGAGAATTAGCATTAGCACCCACCTATGATTTTACAATACTCAATACACATGTCATAGTGCCATAATTCATGATCATGCGTACACTTTCTTCTCCGTCGTCTTCTAATGCAAGGAGCAAAGCAAGAACTGTCTGTCTGAATTGAAATAACTCCTTACAGTGAGACATCATAATTTGCCAGATTTCGAGTGAAGACATTCTCAGTCTCAGTCAGTTCATCTCTACTTCTCCTTTTCTGCTTTCTGTTCCCGTGTTCCCATTTTTATAGGAAAAAATTCAGATCTTGTTTTTCTCAAAGTGAAAACATTACATCACGTCATTACGTTTTTCCATGCTCCATCCCATTTCATACGAGTAAGAATGTTTGCGTTCAATTTAATTTATGTCTTGTTATTTCCTTTTGCTTTGTAAGCCTTTGCCTGATGCACGTAATTTAAACATGGACGGAAAGGAAGCAATTTTGAGCGGCTGGTGCTCTAATGCGTTGAAACTGACATGACTGAGGTGGTTAGGCTTTAGTCGAGTGGCATATGAATGGGCATGTCGTGTGCATACAAAGACAAATTTATTGCTTCTCTACTAGTTCCTTCTCCTCCGTATGAAATACACAGAAGAGTGCATCCGGAGCATTGGCACAAAAAAGGACTATGTTGCTTTCCCCTTGTGCAATATGTTTTGGAGATCAGAATCATGCATAAGTAAAAGTAGTCATTCGTTTGTTAAAGCTTATGGCTCATGCACCTCCGGTTCGCCTTGTCAGGGTTTCCTCCTCTTACACTCCTTTCTGCGTAGTAACGCTGACTATGCAAAAAACAATTGGCTTCACACATCACAATTCGTTTTATTCAAAAGTGATGTTTGGGCAACCGGTAAATGTGATCGATCAAATTGGAAGAAAAGGGGAAGAAAGTGAAAGGGCTTTTACGTAAGTGGAAGAATAGAACTTGATTGGATGTAATTGCGTGATAAAATGATGAATGAGCGTGTCTCTCATGTAATGCAATGTCAGCAGAAGAAAATAGAATTTCATATTTGCATAAATGCTAATAATGAAGTCTAATAATATGCTGTAATAACAATAATAAATGCTTATCATCAAAGAAATCGATATAGCTGTGAATGCTAAAATTCTAGGAAATACAGGTAATGATCGCAATATCTTCCTGTCGAAATTGACCACTTTTGTGTTCCTTTCTACCCGCTGAAGTGGAAGTAAGTATTATTACGATTACTATCACACGTTACAAATTGTGATAATAACACATAGCATGGTGCCACAATAACAGCAGAATTTCAAACTACATACATAAATATAATATATTTTTACTGCTCAATGCTGTTCTATCTTGTAACTAGTACGAAATTATTGACGTCTCTTAAAGTTAATTTTAGTATAAATTAAAGGTACGATTCAGGCATCAATTTTCTCTTTTTAAACATTTTCCGGGGACGTGAAAAATCACTTCAACTCTCGAACAATTCTCACTAACATGTATACTAGTAGAATAAATATTTCTTCACTTAAACTTTGGACTGTTGTAGTAACTCATTCATTTCAGGAACTAGGATGAGCAGCTTAAATCTAAATATATCAACCCTAAATTGTTTAACATTTAAAAAACTCGGAAAAATATTTTTGATTAAGTGAGGTCTTGCTCATTACTGTGACTATAAATGTACATAAGAACTGAAGCAATTTCTCTCTGAAGCAAGTTCAGTATTTATTCTCACTTTCCAGACACTGTTTGTCTAGCCACTTTGCCTCTGTTTGGTTCCGTTTGTTTGGAGAAAGTTAGATCCATTAAAACGGTAAGACGATGAAACGGTAAAATTTGGAACATGAACATGAGTGTGACTCAGGTTGACGGAGTATTATTCATTCATAGATAAATCAATTTAGTTACATTGGTCCAGAAAGCAATCTGAGTTTCAGAGAGAAAACGAATTTAAAAACTATACGTAGGTTTCGGTAACCAAATACATAAAATGAGTCTGATGTGTTCATTTGCGTGTATGTACTACCTATTCATGGCAGTAGCAAAATTGCGTCAGATCTGGAGGCAACATAAGTGGCGAATACTTTGAGTTGATATGGTGGCTTATGGAGGTATACACGAGTTTTTTTAGAGCTCAGCGTACTGCGCTAGCTGATCTAGACTCTGATGCTCTTTCTGGTTGATGAAAGATTAGATATTATTTATTTATGTACGTAATGTGCCATTCCGTTCCGTTTACATTTGAACGAAAGTATCTGTATAAAACTTCTCTTTTACTTTGCTTTTTTCCTCATATTTTTTCAATACATTTTTCTTCTAATACGCTCAGTTAGTAGAGGTGGATGTAGTAAACATTTATGTGCAATGTTCAGCTTGGATATTTTTTTCTAACTCTACAGGAATTTCTGCTAGCAATTGACGTCACATCTTCTGGAACACCTGAAGAGAAACTGAAGTGGGCCTTTAGAATGTACGATGTTGATGGGAATGGTGTTATTGATCTGCAGGAAATGACAAAGATTGTTCAGGTGAGTACCACTAAAAGAATCGTTTTTTAAAAGCTTTCTTCCAAATAAAATCTTTCTGTTTATAAATGCGACGAACACAGGCATTTTCGTATAAGCCAGGTAAGCTGTAGAAATGCTATATTTATTTTGACTGCACAAAATAAATGAGAAACTGGATCGTGAGGAATTAAGGTCGGGTGTGATACTCTCGTCCTGTATTATATTTTTCTATTTTCCTGCATTTTTGTAAGCCGAGTTGTAAAAGTGAACAGCACTCAAGTCTCATAAAAATCAGCGGAACAAAAAATAATTGATTTTGTTAAGGCTTTAGTGAAAGACGCGATGCATTTTATTTTATGGCAGCATCAGCAATGTCATACACGAACCAACTCGCCTTCAGGCATCTAAGAATGTAGTGTGGCAGTCCAGCACAAGGAAGTGGTTAAGTGGTTGTTTCTTTGCAAAAGGTGAAAGGCAGTTGAAAAGAAGGGATGGGATTTGAAACCAGAGCCCTTTCGACGTCTAGTATTACTGATGTGTGTTTGTATTTCTAAAGTGAAAATTTATTTTCTCTTTCTGTAGCACTGTCACTTCAATTGCACAATTGCAATTTGAATGTTAATGCGATCTTTATCTTTGAAAGATAAAGATCTTTTGTGTGGCTTTCATCGAAGCAGAGGATTTTCAAATGATATTATTCCGTCTATAACAGACTACACAGGTAAACTTCTAGTGTAAGTTTACCTGTTGGATAAATAACCAATTTGTAGACTCCATAATGCCTACTTCATTTATGTCAATCGAAATCTCTCGCTAAAATTATACATTACGTTTCATTGATACAAATATCAGAACTATTATATAGTGAACCATTTGAATCCACATGAGGTACTTAACCGTGTGACGTCTGTGTCTCAGAAATTATTAGTCCTTAGTAGACCAGATAAGCCCTAATTTGCAAGGGTAAGATTTGTATTAGTGCCCGCTTCCAAATGTTTATAGACATGTTTGTAGTATACAGACATATTGGCAGTATAATATTTCCATAAAACGGAGTCTGAACAAAGAGTTTGAGCACGGAATCCGAATCATCCCTTTTTATAGTCCAGAGTCATCATTTTTCCATTTTATCTGTGGCATGTTACGTTGATAAATGGCAAGGATGTAAAGAGAAAGTGTGGAAACAATCAGCCCTCAACTTCAGTTCTTCTGCTTGTAACTGCCAGGTTTTGTTTGTTAGTCTGTTCCTTACATATCATCAGAATTTTGTGTGGTCATAAAGTGAGTTTGTAACAACGCTCATTTTCCTTCCTCTTTTCCTGGAAGGGAATTAGGAAAAGATGTGAATAAATAGCATGTAAGTGTGTTCATTTATCTGTGAGTTTTCTTTCACTGGCTCTCGCTGAAACAAGCCGGAAGCTCGGATTCATGTCGTACATACATCGTACGAAACAGTTGTTCTCTTCCTTTAGATTTTTAATGAGCATTGATCATGGATGAATGAAATCAACATCGCTGACTCCTGTTTTCTCTATTTTAGCCAGTTATATTCATTCCTTCATAAAATGATTAGAATATCAATATGCTTAATATTAGTTTGGTTCGCAATATGCCCCTTACTATTCCTCTATCACAATAATCCCCTCAGGTTCTCGAGTCGACTTAAAAGTGGGCGTAGGTACGAATACCTACTGCATTAAATATTCTTATGAAGCAATGTATGCATTATTTCCCATACCTATATTATGTATACACGCAGTGATATATGTAGGTACTAAACTTTTTAATGACGTCAACAATTTTACCGCCTCAGATGTTGAGTCGTTAATTTTTGAATTTGAGTTTCATTTTTGTGATCACTGTTGAATATGTATTGTTTGTTTCGTACATTATCGCAAACCGTCGGGATTGGTGAATATTACAAGCTGTGACAGGATTAGTAATTCTGTTCTGTGTACTTTATTCTTAAAACTACTAAATATTAGTACTACATAGTTGTAGCACTCTAGTATTGTTACAATCAAGAGAGAATTTATTTACGTGACTGGATCTTGTTTATATTAATAATGTCTACTTACTTAGTGGCAAAACACAATCACGGCACACACACACACATTGAAGAGGAAAGTGGTTCTTTCGTAATGGTTCCATTGGCAAAGCAGATACTTACACCGCACGGTTCGCTGGCCTGTCTATTTGTTTGTTTTGGATTCCCTGGATAAGACCTTGAGGCAGTTCAACCTCAAAATATTGCTATTATGGCGTTTTCGCATCGTTACATTTCGTATGTTTCCCTTATCTCTTGACATTCGCATTTTCTCAAAAAATCCGAGTATTCACTATTTCCATTATCATCAAGAATGCAGAGCAGCCTGAGCAGAGATCCGTATTATGAGGCTTTCAGATCTATAGTCATTGTCATCTTTGCCGTCTTACTTGCTAACAAGTAACGAGGACGTGCGTTGCATAATAAAAAAGCTACATAAATAGGGAGAGACTGTGTGTTTGACAATGTAATTTGCAATCATCATGTCTTATCATGTCTCTTACCTTGATCCCTCTTCATCTTCATGCTTTGTGTAAGTAAGAAAGAAATATACTGCGAGTTATCTAGTTATGTTCCGTCATCTTAGGGAAGGGCAATGTGACGCGAGTGGGCTTGTTTTATAGGTTTAAGACAGATTCAATATCTAGACTATGAGACTATTTACAGAGCATTTTCTTTCGTCTTCTTTTCAATTTGACAATAAGGTACTCATTTTTTGTTTCTGTCTTCAGAATCACCATTTACCGCTCCAATTTTATGTGATACAGATTACTTTTATTTTCTCGAGCTGAAAGCCCCGAAAAGGGAAGCAAAGGGGAAGGCGAAGATAAAATTAGAAAACCACAATTCATCTGCTAGCCTAAATAGTAAGACAAGACATTCATTCACTTAGTCGGAGCTTTCCCCATTCCACTATTCCACACAAGCCTCGAGTGCTTTCTTTCTGAAAACTGTATGCTCGTTCTTTCGTTTCATGAGCTCCCAGCGCTGTTGTTACAAAGACTGACACTTTATATTTTGAAGCAATAATAACTGTTACCAGTACTGTGTGTGGTGTGGTAGCGGTTCCGTAATTTTCTTCATCATAAGTAGGCATCATCATTGCCATCGTGGCATAAAGTTCCTTTCTTTTCCATCTGATGATGAAATTGAATTTTAGTGGCGGAGACTTCTGACTCGTACTGCAGCAGTGGAACAGTGCAGTATCTCTTTTAAGGACTTAGTTATTCAAGCAGAATCACATGAAGAAAGTAATAATAATAAAATTCTTCTGGGTCCACACGCATATTACTGACGATAGAGAAGTTGTAGAGTAGCGAGTACAACTCAAGCTCACTGGGTTCTACTTTCTTCCTCTCTGAGGAATGAAATGATACAAACTCTTGCTCTGCTCTTACCAAAAGCGGCGTATGAGTTTAGGAGTTTTTGAAACGTGGGTGTACGGATAGCGGTCTCATGTGGTACTTCACAAAGAAATGATATCTTCGTGATTGTGCGGAACCTTACAACCTTCCATTATTACCCTCTATCGTTTGCTACCCATTCTTTAATTATATCTAGAATGTGATGCGCAACGTAAAATAACAATGTCACTTGTATTGTAATCGTATTATATTTTGTTATTGACTACAGTACCTTTTGAGTAGAAGCGAAAAATTACTTTTTAAAGTGCAGTTAAACTTGTAGGTAGGTATCTTTTACGATTATCCTTACGAAAAGTGGCAAATGGAAAAGGCAAAATAAAGCTGCCGTTTGTTGCAATAAATGTGCATATAAATGTTTTCTTTTCTCCTGGGATTTGCACGTGGTGCGATGGCGCACAGAGTGGTAGTGGATCACTTTTCTCCACCTTTCCCATTCCGTCGCTTTGTGTTCATTTTGTACAGTAGAAGAAAGTAAGATGAGAATGTTCATGCAAAATGAAGTAAGGTAATAATGTCTCAGTTTTATCTTATTTGCATGCATAATAAAACCCTGCTGGTCATTTCAGCTGAATACTTAGATATAGAAAATGATTCGAGCACCAGAAATGATATCGACTTATAGTTTGAAGACGTTGAGAACAATGTCCACAAAACATTTGTTACAAGGAAAAGCGAGAAGCTCATTTCTTTCTGTCGGGCTTTGTGACAATCACCAGCTTAGAAAGAAAAGAGCGCTCCTAATCATTTGTGATGATGAGGATATCACAATGACGGTGGGAGGACGACCATCTTCATCATGATTCAGTTTCATTCAGGCAGTGTGTGTGGCAGAATGGAAAAGTGAGAATGTAATAAGATTTCTGAGTATGAATATTTTCTGCATATATAGATCAATTTCTATACGTACAAAGGTCTGAATGAAAATGCTCCGTAGCTTTTTTTCATCTGCTTGCTCCTTCCTATCTCACATCACCTTAAAAGTATTATTATTACCTGACTGTCTGTTTAATACCTACTTCGACCACAGGGAGAACCATGTGCCACCTAAAACACAGTCATTTGTTAGATTACATTGGTAGTGTCTTGTGTGTGTAATAATGTAAATGCAAGTCTATAGAAATTTCTCTTTCTCTTCCTTCTGTGTCCTTTTCTCTCACTCCACTCTCGCGTTTGTAGAGTATGAAAAACGAGTAATTGGTCTTTGGAGAGTCATTTACTTCTCGGTTGTTCTTCTCATATTAACCTTGCTGAATGCATGAGAGAGTGCGTGTGGAGCGAGTATCCACGGAGTTATATATGAGTTTCCACTCTGTGTTTCAAAAGAAAATGAGAAACTCTGGGTGGAGTAGCATTCCTCTTCTATTCTCTTGCTACATTGCATTGTATTAGTTCTACTTCACACAAGCACTCTATCATTTTCATTCATCACTCAGCGTTTTTATTCCGAGATAAAAATAGGAAAAAGTCAGAAACGAGAGTTATTATTTGGAAGGGTGAAAAAATGATTAGGTGAGGTGGCGATGAAAATGAAATGCAAGATAGATACTACCACTCAGGGTTCAACAGTCTTAAGAAAAGGGCAGAATTGGTGAAAGGGTGACGAAGAGTTGATTACATGTCAATTTTTCACTGGAGGTGAAAAAAGGTATTTGTGTGAGGTGGCGGCCTAGTTTCTTAGTTGTCTTTCATTCCGAAAAAATGATTCCATTCATTTGAAAGAGAAAGGTATTAAGAAATGCCAAGGTAGTCTTGAAGAATTGGATAGACAGGGATATTAATTTTATAGAATACGTATTTCGTCGAACGTTTGGTGTCATTGAAAACGAGTATAATCTTAATTTGTTTGTCTTAATCTTACTTTTTTTCTCTTACAGGCCATTTATGACATGCTAGGAACAAATTCCGCGAATCGACCACAAGACTCTGCGGAAGAGCGAGCAAAGAGTATTTTCGCAAAAATGGATGAAAATGGAGATGGTCAACTGACGCAAGATGAATTTCTCAAGGGATGCTTACAAGACGAAGAGCTGTCCAAAATGCTTGCCCCCGGATCGTAATATTTGTACTCGTAGTGTTCCGGCTAAGATAACTATTATACAATTTACATACACTTAAAAAATATTATTGTCTTAATAATAAAATATAAGTGATAGACACTCCAGGAAGAGAATGAAATACAACGTTATATGAACAACTGAAATATTATCTCCAAAATTAATAATGTTACAGTTTTTCACCTTCATAAATTCAGTTCCCCAATAACACCTATACAGCTTTACACAGCTGCTACAGAAGACCCACACTACGTAAACATTGTTAACGAAGTTGAAAGTTTTGAAACATCAAGTTCCAACTTTTTTGGAGGTGAGTGGAAATCATTTTTCCACTGTCTACCTTCCCAACTTTCTGGACACGTTGATACAGTCATTCGTTATTATGTCAAATTTTTCCAGAACCAATTCACACCATCTCACTTTCTCACTCTCTTCCAGACTAAAACACATTTCTTCGTTTCGTTCCTTTCATTCATGCAGGAACGCAACAAAATAGTAACTCACCACATGCATCGTATTGAATGCCTGTGAATGTGTTATCCAATACTTTATTCACTCTTTCAGTATCATTTATTTCCATTTCAATTTGACTCGTCGAAATTCGCCCTTCTCAGTAAAGACGCTAATGATATTTGAGTGAAATAAAAAAGTACTTTTGGGGTGATGAAAATCAGCAACCCACACTTACACAAATAATTGACTGGTCCATGACTGGAAGTTATGATTGTAAATACTGAAAATACCAGGCATACTATATGATAAATATGGTATTAAGTATAAATTGATATTCTTAAAGAATTGTAATATACTAAGACAAAATACCTTTCATATTGTCAACTTTCCCAAAAGATTAGTCATAAAATTGCACAATTACATACTACTAATAACCACACAGCTACATAAAAATTCAGTAATAATAACCCTAATAATAACTTTAATTTTCCATTGTTGTCAACTGGTTAGAGACTTGGAGAAGAATAAAACCACCCAAAGTTTTTATATCCCCGCGTGAATCATTCTTAATGAAATATTCATAGGATGGATATTTCGCATGCATGACACGCATGGCACTTTTCGCAATATATTGGTAACTAGAAAATATTCATAGGTTATTACGGTGAAATATTAAAAATTATCCCAAGTGACAGACAAGGAACATAGAGGAAGGAAAGAGGATGTACGAGGAACTAAAGCGTGGGTCGGAGTTCGTCGTAGGTGTCTAGTTTTTAGTGTCTAGATGCTTAGATGGTTTCTTCTAAAATAAGAGTAATTGGAGCAGAAGAAAGGCAATAATGAAAGTGGAGCGGGAGCGAAGAATAAGTAGAAAAGAGTGTAGGGGAAGAGGTGAAGTAACCCATCGGTACACATGCTACACTCTGAAAGTGAAGGAAGGATTCTTATTTTTTGACAAGAGCAAAGTTAAATTGACTCGTTCTTTCTCTTGTTGTGCCCCAGAAGCGAGGTAGGCTTTTACGGAGCTTACATCCTATATTGAGCACACCAGTTTCTTAGGACAGGAACGAAAGCAGGATGTTGTTCGTTGGATTAATCAATCGATGAACAGGGAAACTTTTCATGTGCCCAATATTCAGATTTAGAACAAAAACGTGAATCATGTTTAGTTTTGTATTCAACAGCATTTATTATATGTAACAAGGAAATAGATTTAATAGGTGTACGTAACTATCCGGGTTTATTAATCAGTTGTAGATGTAACTAATCTTGATTGTAGCTCTACGATTAGAAATTTAGTTTATTTTATATTTGAGTTGAAAATTATTAAAAATAAATTAAATGTTTAGCAGGATAAGACAGAAATGCTAGGATATGTCAGTTTGCATTTCTCTGGGATAAGATTTAATGGAATTTTTCCTGTATTAAAACTTGTTCTCGACCAAATAGCACAATTCGAGGGATGCAAGGCCTGTCTCCATTTCTTGTTTTTGCGTAACTCAAATTTTAATTTCGTTCACTGAACCTTTCTGCCAACATTTCCAATAAGAGTGTAGTTTACTTCTTAGAGCTTTAGATTAAAGTTTCGAAAGTGCGGCACAGATTAGTGGTGCTGTGTAGACGTAGCTGAAAAATCACAGACAGTGAGAAACTCTACTGTAGGAGCGTGAATCAGCGCTTCTCTGACTACAGTCGGTAATTTTTCCAATTTACTTTATTTCTAGACGTAGGACAAGATATGTCTGTGGGATTTATGCAGAGCATTCACAAATTGTCTCTGAAACTTCCAATCAAGCTGTTATCTGTGGTGTTATTTAAAATCCATTTGTTAGTTAATAATGTCTTGTGTATATACTAACCTACCAGCAAGCATGCATATAATAAGGGCAAATTATAGCACACGTGTGCAGGTGGTGGGAGGGGTTACGTGCGACACTAACAATCACAATTTTCCAATTAAGCTGGTACTTTGAGGAAGTGAAAGGAATTTATATTCACTCATGTCTCACTTTCACTACGTTATCATTATTACTATAAAACGAGAGGTGGGAATACTAGGCTACGTTGTAAATATTTAAGCATAATATTCGGTAGATAGTAGGACAATTAGGATGACCCACAATTGCCATACCTGTATTCACTCTCTCACAACATTCCTTTAAAAATCCTTCAAAAGACGCAAAGCTAAGTGTTAATATACACAGCAACAACACACCTTTTTATTATAAAGCTATCTGATTTCGAACTCATTTTGAGAAAAGAAATAAGTGTCATTGGTGAGCCAATGAATGAGGTAGAGTTTCCCAAAAAGTGAACTTTTATATAAATACATTCATTTTCTAGTCATTTTTATTCAAGTTTAATAAATAATTCAAGTTTTTCTATATTAACTCTAAGTGAATTATATTTGAAAGGGAAAGGTTTGTTGACACGTTTTCACAAGTCACTGTGAAAACCTATTTTTTCTTGAACTTAAATCATGATTGTACTAGGAACCGAAAGCAAAATCGCAAGATTGAACACTTCGTAAAGCATTTTTGACCTTTGTGGTAATGGCACTTTTAGATTTTTGCGATTTAAACTTGGGATTAATGCTTTCAAGTAAAATAGTGTTAAACAAAAAATATTATGACCACTTAATAGGTAATTTAGCTGACTAATCTAATCGTCTTATCCACACTGAAGTAAACATTTATTCTAACGAAGTTGTAACCAATCAAATCGCAACCTCTGTGTCCTTACCAATTAACCAAAATTTAAATTCTGGCGAATTAATTTATTGATAAGTATTCAAACATAATTACAGAATGCATAACTTCTACAAGATAATATAATCAGTTTGCAGTCTGCACTACAAACACATGATACCTACAAACACATTTATCTTACCTCTTTCACCGAATACCATAAATATAATTGTAAGATTTAGTTGCATTGAAATCATCTGGAATATTTAACATCGTAACGAGTAATCCAACTAACCAGTAAACAACACAGTAATTTTCAATAATCAATACAGATCAAAACAAAATTCAGACATCCACGAACCATAAGAAAAAAAGTTATATGAGATGGCGATAGTCTTACTCTCTACAAAACTCAGTGTTTGCTGAAAAATTTCACTGGTTATGAACCAACTAACTTAAACCGTACTTAACTTAAAGTACATGTGTAAATCGGCACAACCTTACATTCCATTTGTTGGGAGATTTAATTTTTTTAAATTAGTAAGATCCTGAAAAAATATTCTTCTATTAAGATTGAAAGAATGCGAAAAAGTTTTATTCGCATTTTTCTTCCAATAATGAATTCCTCTTTTCTCAAATGCACAACCTTTTCCATATTTGCGTTTGTATATTCTCACGGTGTTCTTTAGAAACTCTGACTTGTCGACGCTATGTCATTTGGATTGACTAATGCTAAGTTAATAAAATGAAACAGCGTAGGGACTATCCCCCACAATCGAAAATGTTGATGTCAAAATTTAATCTGCTATTATTACCACAATTATTCACGTTATAAATACCTAATATACATAAATAATAAAAGTTGTAATTGCTTTCATTCCGAAACAATCATCATTATCTCATTGAAGGCTAATATTATTAAATGTATAATTATTACAAAATAATAATTTTACCGTATATGTATAGTCTGCAAACACTTTATTTGAAAATGTACTACTACATTTTACTATGTACTTCTAAATACTTACTATAATAATTAATTGATAATTATTGTGCTACACATTATATGGTTATAATATTACTACATTAAATACAATACCTATTATACTTCAAATTAACTAGAAGTAGTATCTTTCCATATCAATCATCTTTAGTGTCAGAGAATTTCGTTTTATTGAAATAAAACGAAATCTCCGCTGACACTTAAACGGAAATGCAGTAATAGCAATGTATTTTCTCAATCATCATAATCATGAAAGCACTTTTCAACGACTTTAATGTGAAAAGTATGCCGAACACAATTTCTTGTTCAGAATCCGTCTAACTATAAATTTTCTCGAAATTACATTCAAGACACTCTTTCTAATTCTAGATTTCTTGAAATCCTTTACTCACTCTAGACCAAAGTGATCCTAACCGAATAAACCCAACTTTGTTTCGTGAATATTTTGTCTTTATGTTGGTCCAGTCTTATTTTCCATTACAAAATTTTAGACCCAGACCAGAACTACTCTCATTTAGCTCCAATTCCTTTGCATACAAAATGGATCTCTTTTGGGCATTCTTTTAATGTTTTTAGTTTGTCCTTTTACAAAACCTTTCTTTTGTATAAGAATACAGTATTCTCTTTGAAGAAATTCGTAGCACATGTCCAGGTTTAATAAGAAAGTAAAGCCATTTTCCTAATTCAACATGTTTACCAGTGTTTCTAAAATGGACCAAGGTATTTGTTTTCAGGTACAATGTTCAGTGGGCTTTCCTTTTCATTTCGTTTTCTCTCCTTTAAAAAGAATTGATGTCTTCTTTTTACAAGAGATGGAGGTATTCAAGATACAACTTGCTTTTTGCTAAAGAAACTTCACAGCTTCTTGCAACGTTAAGAATGTCATTCTTGACGGCATCCTTTTTCAATTTAGTAACAGGAAAGTTTTCCTTTTGATTAGGGTCCGACTCTAGATGAAGCACCGAACAATGGCGCAATCTTTCAGAAAAATAACCACCCACCCATGTAGACAGTCAGCTCATCGAATCGTGTTAAGTGTACCAACATAAAAAAGAAATCTGACAAAAAGTTGTAAGAAAGTTGCATAATAATAAATTTTACGCAAGTGGTGAGTTGTGACTATGAGTTTGATGCAGCCACCTTTCATTGAAACAGATATAGGGAGTATTTCCTTGTCTTCACCGCTACACTAGGCATATAAATAAAGTAATCGTAATAACGAAAAGGGAATTTATGCATGGGAAAGCAAGAAGGAAAGATTTTATGTGGATCAGGCAATTCTCATACACACGCTTGTAAGACGTATTTTATGTAATGTTTAACCTGGTAAAAACTACGAACGAATAGAAACGAAAGGGAATGCTTTTAGCCTGTGGTGGTTGCTGTTCAGGCGAGACAGAGAAAGTATGAAACCTTCTCCACTGAGACTTTAGATTCACTGGTGTAAGTTCTACTTTTGTCAAAGGATACGTTTGCAGAGTAGATCGCGTGTCTCTGCTGCACAGAATATTAATTTGAATACTGAACTAGTTTGCATGCTTCGTATCTTGATATTTTTGTAGGCATTTTAAAAACACTTTAACAAAAGTACAGAAAAGTTAGTTCAGAGCCACGCTTGACAAAGTGTGCTGATGCTCATCGTGCATTAATACATATGGGAACTGTTCAAGTACATACGTACGTCACAATTATTTGTACTAAATAAAATACAGCATTATTTTTTATTCAGTGCAAAGAAATGGAAAACATTCATAAAGGGAAATATTTTCTCTTTTATGCGCAACAAAGTTTCCACATCCGCTTTCTCTTTCTCATTCGTTCTCGCACCCTCTTGCGATTTTATTGTTCAACTGACAAAAAGTGGAAGCAGAGTCCTTCCACACATTCTCAATTTTTGTCATTCATTCGTCCAACTAAAGCTATCCAGCTGTGCATAATGCGCGTAAACCATGCTCTTCACAAAAATGAAACGAATGGAAGTTGGTGCTTTTCCCATTTAGGAAACGCATTGTTGCTTCTTGTTATATCCTTAGCACTTTTCTCATGCCTTCATTTTTCCTGTTTCAATTTCACACCAAAACGCGAGTAGTTTTTTAGTAATTCTGGTGAAATTTATGTGCCGTGAGTACATCCTATAATACACAGTAATCCTTAATGGAGGGTGGAAGGTGGACTTCTTATTACTTCTTTACTACTAGCCTCCCAATGATTAATTTCTACAGGTCATCCACATACCCACAATTACTGCACAAATATACTGAATGGAGACACTCAAAATCATATGAAATTCAGAGATTCTGTGTCTATACCTTGTTCACTTTCCAATTTCTGTTTCGTCGACAGTTTATCACACTTTCATAATGAAACCGGTAACAAAGGTTTATAGAAGGTTGAGGTATCTTTTAGTATTAAAATATGTAACCAGAAAAATAAGAAAAGTTGATGGTGGTTGCCAGTGTGAGGAAATGGAATGGATGTTGGCGCACGGTTGCAGATTGGTTCACAACACCTCAAGTGTGCAGTGTTGCGTATTCCCTGTCAGTCGACTTCCTTTACAACCAGCTAAAACTAAGCATCCCACACATCAGCTACCAGAAGAGACAAACACGCAGAGGCATGTAAGGAATTGGTAATTTACTCGTTCATTGTGCTGCAGTGGAATTTAAATTCTTCCTCTTTTCCTCGCCCGATCCTGCTTCTGTTTTCTTTTGTTTAGCCAGTGCATGCTCAAGTGTTTGTACTTGTTCCACTTGATTGAGCTGTGTGTGGATGGATGTTAGAGATTCGGCGAGAAAGGTGGGTCGATAAAGCAAAAAAGAGCAAGAAATAAGATGGATTACACAGGGAGAAAAATGAGCAAAATTGGGATTCTTGAATGAGAATGAGACTGTTTCTGACATGACGCACTTGATTGAAAAGGTAGGGCGATGTTCTCTGTTCAACCGAGTTCCGCTGGTCTACCCTAAAGGTTTCTCTCTACAATGGTTTTTATGGTACAGTGAATGGCAAATGATAATTTTTAATGACGTTCAAAATCATTCCGCCTTCATAACGTTTTAAGTCAAAAGAGACAAATAAAAATTCCGCGAGATAAATGGATGGCTGAGTCTGAGGCTGCTGGAGTCATTCATTTCATTTATGGCAGTATTTTATTGCACTTTCATTTGTAGTTGTCTCTGTCTTTACATTGTGCAATAAAAGGTCCGCTTAATGTCTCTGTTGATGACTTGCCGTTAAAATTCGCATAAAACTCGTTTTTCATGATTGCTATCCAAAAATAGGAATAAATTTTGTCTCTTCTAGACTGCAGAGAATCGTTACTGTTTTGCCCGAATTGTAGCTTGTTATGTAAGATGGTAAATCATGGGGGTTAGAAGGCTTACGACTTCCTCTTTTTCTTTTCCTGAAAAAATAGATAAAATACGACAGTGCCTCTAACTTCTGGTGATTCAATACGATTACAAGCAAGTCAGTCAAACTCACTCGTCGTCAATCATCCGGATTATTATTACGGAACGGCTACGGCTACGTAGCTCCACGTTGAAAAATTGTTTTGTGCTGTACTCTGCTCAGAGTCCAAATTCGTGTCATTTGTCAGAATGTCAGTTTTATTCGCCCTTTTATTATTTATAATGTATTTCTTTTCGACTTGTTTTATTCCGAGGATGTATAACCTGAGACCATATTATTGTACATATCTTTAGGACTTCCGCTTATTATTCAGTTGAAAAAAGGAAGATTTTCTGAACTTGCATACTGAAGTGACAATTTTTAAGACGCATTGTAAGAATATTATTATTATTACTACTAACAAAAGACAACTCGGCTGGCATTTTTCTCAAGAGAAAACGAACTTGGTATGCACTGCTGCAATCCTCTCATACATCCAACCACCTCCTTCCAACACAATTCCTTTTGAATGCATAGGTTGTAGTCAGTCATTCAAGACGATTTATTTTCCCCTCAACAGCAGCAAGCCCTTAGGTTTACCCATCGTCATAAACCTCTTTATAAAATGTATACGGGATGCATAATAATCAGACTAAAAGGAAACACGGAAGCACAGCAAAATGATCTAAAGTCACTTTCACGAGTTTCACAGTGGCAGTGAGTTTGAAGTCAAGCAGGAAAAGATGATGATTCGAAGAGAAAACAATACAGAGCGCTAATAATAAGCCACTTTGAAGGTGTCTACTTTGATACTGAAGAGTCGGTTGTGTGATGATGGTGGCGGCGGTGGTGGTTTCAGTTTTGACGTAGGTACCACTTTAATATTTTTGTGAGGTAGTCATATCGCCGTTCCGTCACTTGTTAGCGAAAGAAAGGAGAGGAAAGAGTGTGTGATAATTCAAGCGTGAAACAAGAATGACGGGTACGAAGTCACATTAAACCAAATGAAGATATTGCTGCTGTGACCTGCTGGAGAATCCAGCTTGTGCGAACATGCAAGCCATTCCTACTTCTGCACTTTTTAGCAAAGCAAACTTTGTACGAGAATAAACTGATGGAAGTTGGTTATTCTATTCTATAAGGTACAATTTCAAAAATAAATGTACAGAACGATTCACTGCAAATACGTACGAAGAATATCTAGGTATTCATTTCCCTCGCTTTCTCTTGTTCTGAATTGACTACAGATTTACCTAGTTTGTCGGATGACATCGATACGACTCCTCCAGTGTTATGGATGAATGCTTGTATTAGAGTGAGCGAGCACCTTCAATGCATTGAGTTTTCCCACTTGTGAAATAAAAAGGGAAACCGCAGGTGCGAGAAAAAGGGAATTTGGGTGAAAGTAGAAAGTTTTTTGATTATGACGACTACGACGAGGACGATGAGAACAGGATGTTGTATTGCTGTGTCAGTATCAGCTGGCGCTTTAGTGGAGAGGAGAAAAGTGAGTGGCGCTTTTTTACATGTCAGTTGGCAGGCAGTCAGTCAAGGAAATAAAAAGTGAGCTTTGTAAAAAATCAACCATATGAAACGGTTGACGCCTTTGTGGACCGCTGTTCTGAACTGTTTCTCTCATACACACAAACCACTGAAGAGAGCATCCTTAGAATAAAAAGACTTTGTCGTTGCTGGCCATATGTTTTGGCAGTCAGTCAAGGAGACATATTTTTCTGACGAGCAAAAAGGAAGAAACTTCGTCATTTTTTCTTTCTCCACTAAGAGATCCAAGAAAGCGAAGTAGGGAGGATGCTATTTTTCTTTGAAGTAGAGAAAGTGAGGAAAATAGTCGGACAACGTCTCGTTCATTTATAACATCTCACCAGCTGTCTGTCTGGCTACCTCTTCATTGTCCTGTAAATAGGCAGGTGAAATGCGCCACCTTTTTAAAAATATGACATGCCAACCTTATAATGTGCTGATGTATAAAGACATTTATGCCGAATGTGTGAAGCTCAAAAATACCAAGTACCAAGTAAACCGCCACAACATACTTTGTACGGCATTTATATTCGAAATAAGTAAACGTAAGTAAGCGGATGTCAGAGACCAAACACGTTTTCCCCTTTCTAAACAGGAAAGTGTTGGGTTTCCCTTGTTACTCTAACTGTAGTTGTTTAGACCCGAGAGGGATAAACAGGGAAATATTATGGATCTTTTCTCGGGGAAAGTTTGTTTCTCATTTCTTTGAGAAGATATGTGATAATGAGATTGAAGTGCAGAGTCGGATGTCTATTTCACTGGGCTTTCATATGTGGTAGCGGTATCCGCAGCAGCACATTTATGCACATGGGAATTTCTCTCAATGACATCAGTAGTCAACCTCGCATAATAAACACCGTATGCATTTCGAGCTGCCGCAAAAAATTGTTTGTATTGCTCTAACCAGTTACTGCGTCGCCGTCAAGCATAGTAATTGTTGTGACTGTTATGGACTCGCCGATATTTCATGTCATAATTCTTTGCGCAGCCTTGTCAATGTGCTATATAATTCTTTACGTTTTATTTGAGGTGCTTTGCCACTAAGCTAAAAGGATTAAATAATTAAAATGGTAATTAACAAAAACCTTGTAAGATTTTATTGTTCAACTTTCTCACTCCTTTGTGATCTATATTAGCTTAAACACTAAGTTTGTTCATTGATAAAATGTGTGCAGTAGGAAGGAAGCTATATAATACTAGGCACAGTTTCAGTGACAATCATTTTATGGTGGAAGTTGAGATGCTTAAAACGTATTCCAGTCCAGACTTGTCCTTGCGCTAAATGAATTCTATGGAGCACAAGGCTTAAAAATTGGTGAAGAGGAATTTTATTTTTCAAGGAAAAGAATCGTTGCAGAATAGACAGTGCGGTGCTTCATTTGTCAAGAAATGAAACAGTCTAAGCGTTAGAAAACTTTTGGTTTTATAGTTATTTTCTTTGCCTACAAAGTCATGGTTTAGTAGTGCATATTTTTATAAAGATTAAATCCATAGCTTACTATAATGTGCACACATTTTGTTTAAAGGAAATGAGGAACAAGGGGAGCAAGACATATAAAGTGGCGCTTGTACTGCTGTTGTCTCTACTTTTCAGCTTTCCTTTACACAGCCAAAAAGTTGCAAATGCTAAACTTCCTTCAAAAAATTCTCCACCAAAACTATTTTTACTGGCGTTTTTTGGTTTCAAAATGCCTTCTACCAATTCTAGTATCGTTTGCATTAATAAAAAGAATACCTAAAGAATATCTGTCTGAAACAGACCTCGAAACCGGAATTGCACACTTTACTTTTCTCCTATTTTGTCTTTCTTCACTTCCGTTTTGTTCCTCATCATAAACATAGAACACTGGGGATGTATTACACAACTACACATTGACTATACTTTCGCTTTAACAAATTTTCCCTTCCTTAACTTTTGTTCGTTCGTTGTTCATTTTAAAAACGCATAAGGATAGATATTCGTTTTTCCATAGTACAAGCACTGTGCTTGAAGCACATACACAATTTATAAATAAGCACGTCGCATGCGTATTGACAGAATTATATTTTGCAGTCTCAAAGCACGAAAGAAAAAAATATTCTGCGAATCTTAGTTAAAGCATAGGGACCTTTCATCAATATCGTCGTCTCAAACATGGTGACCAATCATTTCACCAAATATTTTCAAAACTCATTCATATTACTTTTGTGTACACCAACATTTTTCGTTCTTGTATTACCCTAAAACACAAGAAAAGCATGCTTTTTTGCATTGAACTGATATTAAAATGATGGAAATTTAACATGCATAACATGTTGACGTGTACGAATGTATGACATGGTGTACATTAATAAAAAATTCTATGTTAAACATTAAGATTATTTATACTATGTTAACATTTATTATTCTAAACATAATGTTATTAACGAAGGGTCCCTATTTTTGGCTATGACTTTCAGAACATATTTTTTTCTTTCGTGCTTCGAGACTGTATAAAAAAGTAAACAATTTTTTGATTTCCCCAAACCATACTCAACTGACTAGAGGATTGAGCACAGGGCTTATGAGATCACCAGTTACGTCAAAAAGAATAGCACCCTTGTCATCATCATTGAAGCGCTCGTATCAAAGTCATCTGTGGACTGGACTGTGACTGCGTTCGTAAAAAGTGCAAACAAGTAAAACCTTTAAATGATGTGCCTGCGCATCGTACACATTGGTATCAAATGAGGGCAGACGAATAGAAACATAATCATACTGAGTGGCATGATGGAAACAAGAAAATTTATATCTCAGAAGCAAGTAAAGGAGTAAGTTACAAAACATGACAACAATCAAAAAGGACATAAACTGACAATGAACAAGAAGACAAAATGGCTTTACTTTCACTTCACTCTTTTGTTTTTACTACTGCAAAGAGAATTACACTTTTTCTTCTGCGGAATTCTTCCCTTTGCTATTTTATGTCCTTTTATACAAAAATATAATCCAGGAGGTTTCGTTTGACTTTGACTGAAGTCAACTTGGTGTCTCTGTTTATGTTAAAGAAGCAACAGCAGCGTTGCATGACAATGATGTGCTTCTGCAGCACAACTTTATAGAAAAACACATGGCGTCTCTATCATGATCGCCACAGTCATCAGTAGTAATGCAACGCAATCAACCATGATAACAATCATGTTAGTGGATCGTTTATTCCACTTTAGTTAATGCTTCTATTTCAATAAAAAGTATGGAGGAGAGCTGGAAACAAAAAACTATAGAACCGCTATTGCTATTATTATGATTATGGTTGTTTGCCTTATTCGAGGTGAAGTTGGTTTGAGATAGTTTGGGTATGGCGGAGCATGGTTTTTGCCAGTTTTTGGATTGTTTCTTGAATCATTCGACGGCGCGACATCAGCCAAAATGGCTTAGGTAAGATGTGGTTGGTTGCTAGTTTTGTGTCTTCCTGAACCTTCTTCCTATTTCCTCTTCCAATGTTATTCGGATTAGGAGTCTAGCAAAGAGAAGATAAACCGCCATTGCTACAACGGTTATACTCAGTTGAGTGTAAAGTTTGGAACATCAGTAACGGCGAATCATCAACTCGAGTCTTCATTCTCCCCAATTCATGTACTTGCAAGATTACTTTTTCTATCTTTTCTGTCCCTTTCTGTTTTCTCGTCTTCATCAACTTTCACTTAGAGTCACGGTTGTGTTACAGATGCAACAGTCTACGTCCAGCATTACTGTAGTTACAGTATGTGCATGTCATACATAGTAATGTCGTCTAACGCAAATAATCAGTGGAACTGTCTACAGCCTTCCAGATTCTCATAAAATCATGTTTTAACCATAACCGTTATCATGAATATGTATGAGATTTCCAAGACAAGGTAAGACAACGAAGGACAGCGCCAACAAAGAAAGAAAAATTTGGGAAAACTTTCTGGTTTCCAGATATTAGTTGAACTGACCTGTTTTAATTGCTAAAAATATAGAATACTGATGAATTATAAACTCCTAGGTAGATGAGTGCATTTCATTTCACCTCGTTTCACAGGTTTTATGTGAACAGTTTCAACACTTCCATTTCCCCCTTTCTTCGTTGAGTTGTTTTCCACAAAAGAGTTGAAGAATTGAACAAAACAAGCACCGTAGGAGTGTGAGAAATAGATATAGGTATGAACACATTTGCAAGTTAAACCAATAATAATGTGCTAAACCACAAAAAATGGGGCACTTGCTTCAAAGCAGACTCTTTCATTCAGATGGTGAATCTGTTCTGGAGTTATGAGAGCATGACTTCCGATTCCTTTGGCACCGATACATAACTTTTCAGTTTACGTTGCTACCATTTTTATAACAATGACCATAAACTACTAAAACGTAAACTCTGGTTTTTATAACTACAATACAAAATCATTCCAATCGGTTCTGTGGAGTGCAGTTCCCGAAGTATGACGTATTATGTTGCTGTATGCTCATATTCAGCTCAAATCAAACTATATTCCAAATTTAAACAAAAGAACAATTTTACATTGTCTTTTATACAAATTTTGTTTTCCTCTTAGCCATAAATTGGCCGTGGCGTTACCACCAAACTTGCTTATTAACAAATGGGTATACGTTTTAAATGCGCGATAAATTTAGACATAAACATTGCACGAAAGATAGAAGAGGAAATGAAATTGGAAAGCACACAACACCACAATTCAAAGCGTAGATAGCAGACAAATATGTAGAAGACGCTAAGCAAGTTCTATTATTCTCTGCCTTCAAATGGAGGTTGGAATTGACAGGATGATCAGGAGGCGAATAAGCATCTATTGTTTTTCGTAGTGTTCAAGAGTAAACATCATCACTTCAGCAAACACTGTGCCTATTTTTATTTTCACCTTCCTAAACATCCATGCACATTTTGCATACGTAGTTTCCACTGCTTAATAACAGCCTTTGAATTTGCTGTGGACTAGCTGAAGTTGTGTTTGGTACACATAGCGCCTTCAAAAATTGTTGGGTTCCAAAGTTGGCTGAAGAAGAACGTTTCTGGTCGGGTCAAGTCCTTAGGGAGACAAATGCCACACAATTTGGTTTTCCTTTTGTTCTGTTGGGTTCTGTTGTTTTCATTTATACAAATTCTGGTCCGTTGTTTGTAGCAGTAAAAGGGCCAAATTAAATGAAACCAGAACGATAGAGAAAGAATAAAGGTGGGAAATTGCAGCTATCTCCTGCTGTTTACAATTTTGACGTAAAAAGAACTTTTTTACATCAAAAAGGACCTGTACTTTACTACATATTTTGTTTAGGCCATTTTAGACAACTACTAGAATCAATAGACATGAAATATAATTCCAAAGTTTTATTTGATTCAAACGGCCAGTAGATGGTGGACCGCATTTCTTTGATGATAATTAAAGGCGGACCGTACCAACATATTGTAACTGCTGTAGTAAGTTGGAATGTCAGAGTTAGACATGGTGGTAGAAAGCATGGTCGTTTACGCTTCCCTAAAGGAAGTTAGCACATTCCAAACAGCTTAACCTCGTCATCATCGCCCTTGTTTGCATAATCAATCTACTGAACAAGGCTTGCATTATTCCTCGAGCAGGAACAGCTACCTCGTCTTCTGCTTCCCAGTCTTGTTTTCATTTGCATCTCATCACCCAATCCATAACAACCTCATTTTACATTCTGCTGTATTTTATTATACATGCATGACACCGGAGACTGGAGACTGGGTTTGGCCCTTTTAACTCCTCTTAGTCTACCACAGAAAAGAGTCGCTATTTGTTTCCATTCTTTGCTTTACTAACTAGATTCAAGCTTACTCAACCTGCACACGCGTAAATAACTAAAGTTGCAAAAAGGCTAGGATAAAGGGAGCTTCTGGGAAGATGATGATAATACCTTACTCCTCCAATAAAAAGCATAACGGCAATGTTAATGCAAATGGACACGACTTCCTGATTCTGCCAGGCCATGACTATGACAGGCTCCTGACTGAACAAATGATGTTATTGTAGAAACGACGCATTGACTGGAGCTATAATGATAGCGTACCGCAGTGGCAAAAGGAACATGGAATCGAAGAATGTCTTGATCATTACCGTATTTCGTAATGTGCTGGAAAAAGGCCGCCGTCATTATCTTGTAATCACTTCGATGAGAGCGGATTTTTATGTAGATTCTTGACTCTGCACTTTTTAAAGCTTATCTGAGAAGAAGAACCTGATTTCCATTATGACTTGTCGTTGGTAACGAGGACGGATTTTTACCTTTGAATAACGTAAGACATCTTTTAAGAAATACATTCGTATTTATGTATGCATTTAAGAAATTTAATATTATAGCACACGCATGTAAATATGTGTGTTATGAAAATTTTAATGACCATCAAAACGGAAGAGAGAAAGTAAAGTAAGTAAAGCAAAGCAGATATCCGTAAACATACAGACCAGAAGCAAATGAAGTGGATTTGAATTCCAGTCTGGGATGGAGTAATGAGAATAGACCAGACAGACATTTTGGATAATCATCATATAATGAATGTCGCGTCAGCAAGAACTAAAATTTAGGTGCACGTAAAAATTTGTATTAAATGCAAATGAATGTAAAAATATGTATCAATCATGTTGTTGTTTTTCTACTTTTTAAATATTGAACGTACTAAATTATTTTTACTATGAATTCCCTATAATTTCAATAAATTTTACCATTCAGTGACAAACTGTCCAATAGAATAAATAAAAGCCTTACATCATTCGATTTGACAACTGCGCTTGGTAATATAGAATCGCTTCAACTAATCTCTTTCTGTTACCATTCACTCATTACTTGTCCATTGTATGTACTGTACCCGGGTTAAATAATTCGCTTACCGTAAGTGATCCGACTATCATGAAAAGTAAATTAAGTAAACGTCGTAACAGTTTCGTGCCCGGGGATAAACAACCCACACAACCCAATCTTTATTGAAGTTATAATAATAAATACTTTTATTAATTCAGGTTCAGTCGGAGCACTTAAGTGAATTGGAATAAACTGCCACCTGTTTTCTGCTGAAAGTTCCCGTCGCGGGAAAGAGAAGCCTTCACAAGCCTCCACTTTAATCTTTAAGACTTTTTACTTCAATAAAATCAATCAACCAGAATGGGTAAGGGAAATAGCAAATTGAAGCCAGAGGATCTTCGAGATCTGCGGGAAAGTACCGAATTCACAGGTTAGTTTATTTACTCCTCTCACCATCCTCTTTTCGCATCGCCGCTTTTTACATCTCTTGAATAATTCCGTTTTTCCGATTTGTTGTTGGTGGATAAACATTTTGAAATTCTATAATTAACTTGCAAGCACGTACCGTACTTCTGCACCTATGTACGTGTAAATAAATCAAACTATTTTTACATCACCCAACGCAAACCACAATACACTTCGCCTGGAGTTCTTACAAAACGTAATTTTATTACCTATTACCTATGCCCATTCAACCATTCAAGCGTACTTGCAAAGTTCACTAAGGAATCCGTCCATTTTCTTTGTGTTGTTGTGTAGGCCGAAGCCAAAATAAATTAAATCTGGAGCCTTTCTCTCTCTCACACCCACTTTCCATGTTTCGCTTCATAGACATTATTGCTTATCTATCCATTATTATTAGATTTCGTCTTCCCTTTCATTTAATTTATACAACGGTAAATGAAATGAGAGAAAAAAATAACGGTATTTTGTGGCAACATTTGTGATTACTAAAGGCGTTGCGATTTTCTCATCAGAGCACCATCCCGGGGTTACCCGCTGAATTTTGCAAGTACCAAATACGTTAATGTTAATGATTGACTGCTTTGTCACTATTATTCCAATATAAGGAGTCGCGATAAGTGAAGCAGGATATATCTAGACAATTAGCATCATTTCTATTTCAACAGAAATCTATTTACAGTGTGAATAAAAAGCGTTGGATTTTTTGTCGTTAAATCAATATCAAAAGCAGTGAAATCACAGTGCCGCTGTGCTGGACTACTTACATTCGTCTATGGCACAACCCAACCAAATCAAAATGCCTTTTCGTTGCAAGTGACAATCAAAATGGCTTTCTTGCTTTACTTTTTGTTGAGAAAAGTGTTATTTTTTCTAGAGTTGAGGTTGCTTCTGTTTGTACACAAGAAACGGCTCAAGCTGAAGCTGAAGAGCTGTGATGACAGTGCAGTCAACCGAAGGATGCATTAATTGATTTTCGTAGTCGTTGTTTTTACAATTACAATATAGGAGCTCCTTGTAAGGATATAAAATACATTTATTATTGTACATACATTTTACAAAGTTCTCTGGAACATAAATACATTAGTCGTCACTAAAGAAGACGGTTTACTTCAGCAACACTAATGGGCTTTGAATGAGGACGAAATAACAGAATACACTTTAGGATAAAAACTTTCTTTTTGCACAATAAGAGAGATGGTTTGCAAAATGCGAATAGAGTAAATATTACTACAGGATACGGACATGACAATGGGTATGCGAACTATGTTGCTTTTAATTAAACCTTTCCCTTTTTCCATCCTGTTCACTGAATCACGCACAACAGAAATATTATCTAAATGGAATTACATTTCACTCCGTTTTTATTGCTACTTTTTTTCTTCTAGAGCAAGAAATTCAGGAATGGTACAAAGGCTTTTTGAAAGATTGCCCGACGGGTCATCTGTCCGTTGAAGAGTTCAAGAAGATATATGGCAACTTCTTCCCGTACGGTGATGCTTCAAAAGTAAGTCGTTTCCTATCCCTTTACAAAACATTTCATCTACACTTCTTTTTAACGCTTGCAATACAATTCTGCAACATTTAAAAGGCTCTTGTCGTGGGCAGGAGGTTTTGGAGAACGCTTTTAATGTAATGTAAATGGAATGCAGCTACTTATTATTCTAAAGTTAAAATCTTGCTGGGATGCTGATGATTGTCCAAGGATGTAGGTATCTATTTACCTATGCCCCTTTTAGGAAAGGAAATGGGAATTGTTGCGAGGAAAACCTTTTAAAAGATTTGCTATTCAAAAAATATTTAGCGCATTATGGGAAACGACTTGATGCTTCTTTCTATTATCCAGATAAACTTTCCTCTTCCTTTCAATGGTTCATCAACAAATTTTGTGTATTGCTAAATGTTTTATGAGAGGAACCGGCTGTACATTTTCACATAATAAATTAACCGTTCAGAAAATGCGAAAGCTTCTTACGCTCTCATAAAAAATTATTTATTGCAACATCGCTTTTACTGGGATTATTTTTGTCCTTTGTCTCTCTCTGCTTCGTCAATCTATACAGAGAAGGATTAAGAATAGTCCTATGTTAAGCAGACAGAGATTAGATAGCAAAAAATGAAATGTCAATTTTCATCCCCTTTTAAATGACTAGTTTGCAGAGCACGTGTTCCGAACGTTTGACGCAAATGGAGATGGGACGATTGATTTCCGAGAGTTCCTTTGCGCTCTTTCCGTCACGTCGCGGGGAAAGTTGGAGCAGAAACTAAAGTGGGCGTTTAGCATGTACGACTTGGATGGAAACGGCTACATTTCACGTCAAGAAATGCTTGAAATTGTAACGGTAAGTGATTGGTGCGATACATTAAAATCACACATGACTACTTTGGCCAAATGAAAGCAGAGATAATAAAATAGGAATAACTTTAAATTGGATAGGCAATCTATAAAATGGTCGGATCTGTGATGAAAATGCCCGAAGATGAGTCAACACCTGAGAAGAGGACGGACAAGATTTTCAGACAGATGGACAAAAATAAAGACGGAAAATTATCTCTCGACGAGTTCATCGAGGGAGCAAAAAGTGACCCTTCCATTGTTCGTTTACTCCAGTGTGACCCCCAGCAAACACAGTGATATGACCTCCCTTAATTACTATTATAATAATTCAAATAATTCTATTACTACTACTCCATTCAAACTGATTATTGAGCATCCATTTAAATTACTTACTATCAATTATCAATAATACCCAACTTGTGGAATAATTGATAATCTGATCGTGTTTTAATGACAGCGTTTTTATCATGACGATTACTAACACTATGATTAATGATTACTATTAAGAATTGGAATTTTATCCGAATAGGTAGATTACGGATTATTATACCTAATTAATCCTTCAAATGAAAAAGAAAGCATTTTCAATGATGAATACTGTGTACTCTTAAAAACAAAACGTATCAAACATTTCATGAAGACAAAAATAATATAAACTTAACAAAGTACGCTCGCTGGAAAGAAGAAAGATATTATTACAACAGATACATATTATTAAAAGAATATGTACTGAAATAAATAAAAACATATTCAAGCTGTTATTTAAAATTTTACCACCAACGTAGATTAATGGTTTTAGATGAGTGGTAACAAAGGTTTATAAAAGATATTTACTTTCAAAGTAGTGTTTAGGGATTAGTTATGTACGTAGACCTACTTTCAAACGGTATCAAGTTAATCAAGTACCTTGAAAATATTTTCACATGAAATTCCTTTTAACTCCTTGTATCATTAACGATTATCCTTTTTACCTTTTCAGAATGTTTTTCAAATAGTAATTAAGCGTTCATTATTGATTTACGGGAATAGGAAATTTAAGTTGTTTTATGCCTTTATTATGCAATGAATTTTACCTGATTTACAGTTGCAGTTTGCACTCAATGTACTTTAATTTTTTATCTAGGTTTACTGACACCCCCTTCTTGGCCAAATTTCATGATCCTTCTCACTCCCTCTCCTCCGACGACTATAGTAATGGCATAAGTAGAAGTAAAAGTAGTGGCTACTTAGGTGCGTTGAGTTCGGAAAGCAGTGAAACTTTTGGTACCCTCGGCAATGAAGGCGAATGGAAGGCCACACCAAAGTTGCCTCGAGTGTGTTCGAACGGTGCTAATAATAATAATGGCCGTGCTAATTTTGGACGATGGCTGGGCATTGATGATGATGACGACCATCATACCGATGATCCTATTCTGTCCGATGGAGAAATCTGCCCACAACCCTGTAACGTTCAAAATGAAGAATGCAATATCAAAATGATGGAAACATCGCCTAAGCCAGGAAATAAAGTTTCAAAACTGCGCAGTTTCGTTTCTCGGAAAAATCATAGCTTCCATTAGTGAAATAAAATTACTTTACAGTAGAAATTAACACAGAATGTAAAATTACGATGAGGTATTTGCTTGTAGCTTTTAAATACTTGTAGTCTTTTACACTTTATCATTTTTATTTCTACACAAAAATGTATCCACACACTTTTTCATCCATTCATCACTTCACATTTATTCTCTGTGTTTTACTTTAAGTAGAAGTTTACTTTTAATGAATTGATTAGTAATGCAATAGCCGTACTTATTTTTCATTGTAAGAAAGAAAACCATCCACAACATGACCAGTATTTTTTATTTTAATAGCTTTAGAGAAACTCTGATTTACTTTGTATTTTATTGTTTGCGTGAGTCTCTCATTGTCATTTTATAAGAAAACTGAGCTTCAAAAACTAATAAATAAATAACGTATTTAATTAGTGATTTCAGTACGGTTCAGAATTTCCTTCCAAAAATTAGTTTTTAGACAAAATTAATAAAAGTGTAGAATCGTCTTTAACGAGTAGAGTTTTGTAACTGTGTGGATTTTGGTGATTCGCTAAAAAAGTGAACTTTCAGATACTTAAAAGTGTCTAAATTATTCGTCAAACAATTGCTGATTCTGTAAAAAAAACTGCACAAAAGCACAAAAAATGTATTAAATTCAAACAAATATTCAAACATATTAACGTCCAATTTGAAATTTACAGCATTACTTACTTTGAAGCAGAAAAATATCTTAATAGTTTCAAAGATGTATTGTCTTTTGATCAAGGTCGACTCTTTTCATGGGATGGGAAAATGTTACCTTACACTCAGCAAGTTTTCAATGTTTACCAAACAATCATTTAAATTGAAATTGTAAAATGTAATATGTTGGATTAGAAATAATATTTCGTGTAAATTATATCTTACCACTTTTGAATGAGTCAGAATAAACAAAAATTAACCCCCACTTTAAATAAAAACACATAGTCATACAATAGTCATATCCAAGATTCGTTGAAGTTGAAAGATTATTATATAAAAACTAGAAAAATTACAAGGAGTTGACTAAATATTTCTTGGTGATGAAGACAGTCAGTTGGTGTTGTTAAATCCGAAGATTAAAAAGCCAAGGACCGGGACGGGAGATTACTTGAATTGTTTCGTTTTGTCCTCCACTACTCCTCACTAATTTCCCACAACAAATTAATATTCGACTTCTTTTCCGGCTGCCTTACTAAAATACTTTTCCTCAATTGACATACTGAATCGAATCATATTAAGCATGAGAATAGGTGAGATGACGTACATGCACATATTTCACATCACATCGCGACTACGAATTATTATGTACGAGTAGGTATTAGCCCACTTTTATTATTTCTTATGTCATAATTAAAAATATGTACTATAAGTAATTAGATTAATTACACTGTGAGTGATCCGTATTGTTAAGTATTGAATCTTCCATAATATTCAGATCATTTATCGTCACTACTATTTATGTACTACAAACAGGTCGAAAGTGTACTCCACTGATCCGGTGTGATTTTATCCTATAAATCCAAAATGGAATTGTTTGTGCTATTACGAAAAAATATGGGATCATCACTTTCAAAATACAGTAACTGTCCTTGGGGTCTTCTTCAGTAGATGAGAAATTGTAACCAGGTAGAGGATGTAGAGAATAAACTTTAAGAAGTAGTGAAATAGCAAAAAAAATGTGTGTACGCGTTAAAATTATTCTTAAGGTCTTTACTACATGTTCACACCGTGTTATACAAACATTTGTCTTTGTCTTTTCCACAATAATAACTATCACTCTTAAGATTGTTCAATATTTATCTACTCTACTTCTTCATTGTTTCTTCAAGGGAAAGAAAGAAAAGAAGAAAATGCTTTTACTGCTCATATGTGCCCTCTTCGAAAAAAAAATATTGTATTAATATTATTCGGATGTAATAAATGTAAGTTATGTTGTGCTATGATCATTGTTGTTCTAGATTAATATCGATCATGATGATGATAAATGATGTGACATTAAAAATAATACGAATCAACTGAAGATGATCACATGATCAATTACCAAGAAGAGCGAGAGATGCCGAAAAAATGTTGTGAATAAATAAAATACACAATACATTAATGTTAATGAATATTATACGATACATGAATAAATAAAAACGTCTTTATAATGAATACAATGTTCCCAACTACATTAAAAACCTAAAAACATTATTGTTGATATGAATTTAATTTTCATGTGTGCTTGCATTAAATGAAACATGAAAGAGAAAGCCATATGAAACTCCTCAGTGTATTTTTATAAATTATTTGTTTTTATTCCATTTTTATACGCACAAAAATTTTGGTAGCTTTTTAATATTTTTATTTTCATGCGTTCATTTTTATTTTCACCAGTTCCTCCCACAAAGCATCATGTTAAACAGAACGAACTTATTTTTTGTTTCTTTCACACTTTTCTTTCTCACCCTCGATTTTAACTGTCAGCAGCTAAAAATTAAACGTACATCACAGCAAATAACAAAAAGAATTTTATTGACTACAAAGAGCAGACAGTATTATTAAAATTATATTCTTTATACATTTATATCGTTAGCTGCAAATTGGACATGCCTATGGAACAGTAAGAAAATCCTAGGAACAAAATTTAACCTCAACCAATTTTAATGCTGACTTCAACTTTTTGTTAAGTGATATTATTGTTCTTATCAACAGATTTTTTTGAAAAAGTTTAAATAGTATTTTAGAAATCCTTTTTATTATCATGTTCCTTTTCCAATTGATTGAAAACACGTAGAAATTTCAAACTCTTAACGTTAAAATATCCTACGATTTTGCAGATTTACTCTTCTACACTTCTATTATTTATATAGGTAAACTCATAATTTTAGTAATCTACATTCTTCACTTTACAATCAAACCATCAGAACTCAATTACTTTTATCTAATCTTAATAATATCTATTTACTGAATACTTTAGCAGAGCACTTGAATCAATTGTAAGAAATTAAACTCAGAAATGTTTATAGTAATAAAAAATGATTTAATCCTAATTAAAATGCTATTTTTGAAGAGGGACTCTCTCTCTGTAGAATCTTTTAATATAAAACTCACTCGATCCTTCTCATAATAATCTTCAGAGGAAAAATGTCATTATTTATTTAGCATACATTGTAGTATGAAAAAGTGTATGTTTACTGTACAAATAAGTACGCTTCTACCTGAATTACTCCTTATTAGAAACTTATCATTCCCAATCTTATAAATCTTGTTACATTACATGTACACTTTTGTATTTGGTATTTTAGCTTCCGTTCATCTTTCTGGGTAACTGAGTCAGCGTTCCAGCAAAGATAATCCTTTTCGTCCCCCTTATTTTATTAAATGAGTATATAAACACACAGTACACATTCGAAAATTCCATCAATCTTTTAAATAGCCTCAATCTTACAATGACCCTTAATTAAACTTTACGTCTCATCAGATTTCTCCCAATTTTTGTTCTACCTTTTTCACTTTTATTACTATACAAATCTTTTCAAAAGAGCTGTTACGCTATCATCAAAAGTCAAACCCGTGACCCATAACGAAACTGTGTTTAATGATGATTTTCTGAAACACTTATATTTATTATTTAAAAGAGACAATTTGCAAAAACTGACAAAGTAACTATTACTTTACATGAAAAATTGGACCAAGCCTGCGTACAAGTAAATAGAGTATAATTTAATTTAGCATGTAGACTAAAAATTATGAGTTTCCTATATTTGCCTTCAACATTCAGTTTCCCAACTGCGTTAAAAATTACAATGTAGTTTGTGAATTTCAATCATTATCTTTCATCTTAAGTAAAATTATTTTACTTCATTCCAGTAGTATTAAAAAATTCAGCACCGTTTTATATTACCTAATCGGAAGAAGTTCATTCTCTTCAAAAGGATTACTAGACTTTTCATGTTACAAAATTGAACTGATTATAAACTAACTGTAAGAAAGCATGTTCCAATGGCATCTAGATTTCTAACGGTTTTCATTATTTTGCATGTCAACAATTACAAAAGCATTAAAGACTTTCAGTCTCACATGACATGGTAAAACTACCCAGAAAATGTCGCCTCCTTTAACCAAACATTCGAATCTGTTGTTTCAAAAATTAGTAAAGAAAGCTAGTTGCAGTCAGTATGTTAATATATTGCTAGCTAACTGTATTTTATCAATACAATAATTTGGTAATAATCTCTGGAGTGAATAAAATATTACTTGCATTATGCAAGTTGAATAATTATGTCTAACTAATAATAATCAATCCAATGCCTTTCTGTTCCATCTTTTAATCAAATTATTCCAAACGGGCAAAGCAGTTTTTTACTACTTTTTCAGCATCTTGTTATTTGCAAGTCGAACTGAATCATAGAGTTAATCATAAGGGGTCGAATCGTATCGTTAACGTGGGATAGACGTGTTTTCCTACCATAACGCATGTAACAGTTCACGTTATATCGGTGATGGACCAATTTTCATATCAGCATACAATATACAGTCGTTTCAGTCATTTTATTTATGTTTTTGAAAGCGGATGTGGATTTTTTTGGAGAAGTGTTTTTTGTCCGACAACGGAGTCATCATTTCACGTAAAGAATCCAGGCATTTTGATATTTTTGGTTAATTAAAAACGGTAACAAGCGTGAGAAAGAAAACCCCGTCTGTCCCATGTCGATGCAGTTCAACTTCTTATGAATACGCACTCTATGAACTGAATCCAAGTCAGTCAAAATTACCAATCATGGTTAAATTACACGTTCTATCTACTCACTTAAAACTATTATAGCTGCCTGGAAGGGCCATTTTTCATTATTATTGTTCTTGCAATAATAATTTGAAAGATGATGCGTTCATGTTACATGATTAACTTAATCGACAATGAACATAACCTATGAAGAAGAAAATTGATCTTTTTTATGCATTTTATAGGTTTAGAATGTACACGTGTACATGTAATGTGTTCGTATCTTCGTATAACGTTATTATACTAATATTATTACGTTTCATTGTAGGAAACTAAAATCCGTTCGACATCTTAAGCCTGTAAAGTTAACATTTTGCTTACAGTGTTTAATGGTAGATGGTAAATATAATATCGTGTTTTAACGTAAGTTTGTTATTTGTTAAATATTCTCTCAACAATCGCTTCCATTTGTTCTTTCTGAAAATTTACATCAACAATCATGGCGCACGGGTACAATTACAATCTTACATTTTTAACAATACTCTTATATAAAGATTTATATTCTACGGAGCTTTGCATCTAACGAATTCTAGACAGAAGAGTAAGTCACATAGCAGGATGACATTATCTTAAATTTATTAGTAAATTATCTTTTTTTAAACGAATCCGTACGCACTCATAATTTTTACATTAATTCTGCACATAAGAATCATTTTCTTTCACAAAACCAGCTTAAATTTTTCAATAATACGGTCATGTAGAACAATAACCGTACGTAAATAATTACAATTAATTTTTTAATATGAAGAAGTAATAGGTATATGACATGACTTAGGCAAAATCAATCATTTTATTCCGAAAATGATGAATCAGTCAAAATATCTAAAATAATTTTTATTTTTTCATTTAAAACACAGTGTAGAATTTTACTTTGCTCCACATTTAGAAATAAAGGCAGTCAAGTTGATATAACGTGTGAACTGCGTGCGATCAAACAAAATTTGTAAATGAAATGGTAGAAATAGTTAAACAAATTGATGCATAATTGTTAGAAAAAAATTTGAACAAATGAGAAAAGGCATTGACAGTCATGTATTATTTGCCGGAATCGAATTTAGTGTAGCTTAAAACGAGCGACAATCTTAAAAAATGAACAGAGGTTTGACGAATCTTACACTTAGTGTGGTTTGTGTTGAAATCATTTTTGCGATCCATGAATTTTGCTCAAGATTTGCGATTTAGTTTGAATTTCCGGTTCGAGTTGTTCTGTCATGTAATTTCCTGCTTTTTGAAATCGTGTTTTGGGTTTCATATTGATCGTGAAATGTGTGCTACTTCTACTGAAGGAAGAGGTTGTTTGTAAGGAGGTTATCTGGTACATCAATGAAGAAATACAGTGATGAGGTATACGTTACTCACTTCTCGCTACTTACTCTTTCACATAACATACTTATTATGTAATGTAAGTAAACATGTTCCTTATTCAACGTACGCATATTTATTAATTTTCTTAGATTTACATACATAGATGAAGAGGTATGTAATTATTTTATCTTAGAATTCGCGATTTTACATCTCTTCCAAAACGAGTCTACCTACCCTTCCGCTACAGTTACAGTCTACGCAACGTATTCATGTAATATATTTATATATTATTATATATAATCGTCGTATATATATAATATAATTAAAATCTTTCACTATAATTAATTATTATTAATTATATAACTTTAAATGCAATAATAATAAAAGATCTAGAGATAAACTATTGGATAACACAGCAGCCTTTCTTTTTCTTCAGGACGACATGTTCAACTTGTCCAGCCTGAGCGGCTGGAGTGACGACAGTATGCTGAATATCCACTGGTCCACTTGTGCCATTCGTGGCTGATCCGTTTACCTCTTTGCCTTTAGGGGAAGCCTATAGAAGTTGGGGGTGGAAAAAGAATTTTTTATTAGGACGTGCTTTTCTGTGCTTTCGCTTTTTCGCTATTTTTCGCGCGCGTTTTCTATTTCCGGTGTGAGTTTGTAATTGCGAGTGTTTTTAGTGAGTGTAGAATGTAAAATAGTGAAAAAATTCAAAATTATAAAAATAAAGAAAATAAAATTTCAAAATAGTTATTTGAGAAAAGTGTGACCTAAAAGAGATTTTCGATTCGCGACTGCATAAGAAGGGACAAAGAGAGATAGCTAATCTAATTTAATTTTTCGGGAGCACCAAATCCGGGAGTGTCTCCTGGAAATTGATACGCTTCCCTACTTTTTTAGGTTTTTTACGTACGTTTAATTGATTTTGGGTGGGGATCGAGGTCGACGTGTTCATCGTCTCATTCACGCTAGGACTTTTACTCCGGAGAGTTTCGTCGTTGATGGGTTTCCCTTCCTTGATCAATTCGACGATTTGATCGGCCTCTTTGCTCAGGTCCTGGCAGGGAAAAAGAAAAAGGTTTCATTAAGTGTTAATTTCGCTTCAGGCTTTTGAAAATATAGTCGTAATATAAAATTGAATATGACTTACCCCGTCAGGTCGAAACGGATTGTCCCATCCTTCCACACTAGCAAACCAACAAAATCATTTCATTTTATTTCTCTTGCATTTGAAAAAAAACTCTACAATTCATCAAATGTACCAAATATGTGAACAATGGTCAACATAGACGAGAAAAACGTATACTTTTCTATATATTCGTTGAAATTATAAAGCAAGCTACGTAAAAGCAAAATCATAGATCCCAACTTTTCGGTGAAAGTTTGCATTCTAGAACTCTCTTTATGTAGTTATTATTATTAGTATTTGTGCTCTCAAAAAAGGTCTAAAATCAAGATAATAAAAACATCGGAGAAACGAACAAGGACAGGCACATCGTACTGAACACATGTTTCATGTGAAATGCTCGTCTTTTGTACCACTTGTGCCTGATTCTCATTCATCTCTGCTCACGTTTTCCCATCTTTCTAAAATACGAATGAACGTGCCTGTAGCAACTTTCCCGAACAAACAGAACCCGAAGCCATTCATCTTCAACAGAAGCAAAATATTATTAAAATTACTTACTTCATTTACAGATTTATAGTACGTATATGCGCCAATATTTACAACTTACATCTTGTCACCGTATTAGAAGATGTTAAAAATGTATAAAATAAAATGGACCACTACTTAAAGCTGCATGAGCTATTTGAGCAAAATATATTCGTGTCGCCGATGCGCGATGCTGCTTCCAAATGGTAATAAATTGCTCCTGTTGTACGACGTACCGCCTCACACGTTTTTTATACATTTGCATAGAAACTATAAAACTGCAGTGCTGCTGCTGCTTCTTTTCGAAACTGAGATTTATTACATTGTGGTAAGGCAAAAGCAGTGAGTTCGTTACATTTCATGCTAAATATTGTTATTATTTTAAGCACTTTCGCGTTCAAGATGAGGAAAATCGAGCACGAGCTTTTAAAAAAAGTCCAACTTACATATCTTAAAAAATGTTCACGTTAATATAAATCATTGCTGCTTAAGATGCTCTGTTGCGGTCATCAAAGGAAAAGAAAAAATATTGATTTACTGGTCATTATGCAAATAGATTAATATATATCAATAAGTCCATTTAAATTGATTGATCTTGTATGGTAATGCTAATATTTGTTGCAAAACTCGTACGCTAGCCTATTGCTTGGCATGAAATTTTGGCAAAATTTGAAGGTTGCAGAAAGGTATATGCAAAATGAGGTCGGTTTGACATGAAGTCAAAATACCTAAATGGAGAAGCATGAAGAGTATTTATCATTTGACGACACTACTACTGACAACTCTAAAAGTACTCGACTTCATCTAATGCTAGCAACAGAAAGTGTGTTATTGAATTCCTCTTTAGCTGTCACTCCTGATCAAGAGAAATGAGTAAATCAGTCTTAGATACTAGATCAAGCGTTTCCTTTTTTAATACTAATCCATGTGCTGATTTGCTCAAATAAAAATGTGAGCACAATTTTAGTTGAAATGTGCAAGTGGCATGTAATTTTTTCCACTGATGACCTACTTTCTCAGGAAAGGTCACCTATTTTACAGGAAAGCCGACGTATAAAAAACTATTTCCCCTTGTATTGAATTGGAACTTAAAAATAACCACTTGCTCCATATCGTGCCACATTAATAAATGAGCAGAAGTCATAAAAGCCGAAATGGGGAACGAGGTAGCTTCATTCAGTTCTCTCTCGACAGTTTTATGCCACTCTGCCCATTCTAAATAATTACTTTACTGAATACTAGGAATAAAACAAAAGCGAAAGAAAGAGATCAAGAGAAAGAGAAAACAAACCATAAAATTAATGCACACCCCACGCAACATTTTTCAGGTATTCTTATCCTTCACTCTGATCAATTTCAGGTAAGAATGATGGGCTATCTCTAAAACAAATAATGAATTTTATGGAGTAGAGACGAAATTGGATTTGAATGAAGGAAACGGATGAAAGAAATATAAAATATAAAAGCATCTTCAAGTAAACGTAATCTGAAGAGCTCGAACTCATTCACTTTGTTTGGCTGAACTTTTCTTCCAAACAAAACATCCTTTTCGGCTTCTCTTAATGGCTTTCCCCGATTCAATACGAAGCAGATTTAATTTAATTTATTGAAATTCAAGTCACATACAAGTGTACAGATAAAAAATTACAAGTGAAACCACATCCTAATCTAGTAGGTCGTTACGTGGATCACTCACAAATTAACTCAACTTTGTAAATATAACGACATAACATAGCATACGGCGAATAAAATTAAACGTTATACAATATAGTACGACTTTAAAATACAATTACATTCTGTTTAATAAATAGCCTTTC
>VYYJ01000693.1:0-47199 GCA_021029165.1 Cyphoderus albinus | reverse complement strand
ATACATAAACAAACATTTTTAAAAATGTTACTACGATTGATTGAACTATTATATTAGTTTTATGAATGGTTCTTGCCCAGCATCCCAAATAGTCTTTATCATTAGCGTTCGCGTTTCGTGCATTCAATCTTCTTAGTTTAAACTACTTCAAATATACGTAATTATTGCTGCAAGTTACACATTTTGCCTTTGCTTCCACTGCTTTTTGCAAAGTGTAATATGGGTTCTAAAAACCATAATTAGTGTACAACAACGTTCCTGAGAGGCGTTTAACACTTACATAACGACGGGAGTTAACAGTCAAGTACTTAACGTTTTATGAAGAATAGATTTTATAGATATGTGAAAGTTTGCAGAATGCAATCAGTAATAAATTAGTACTAACATGAGCATAAAAATCCACTTGTGAGAGTAACATGTCACATTTCTAGAGCATGGCCAGAGGCAATTTTCTGTAGCAGTTCCCCTTGAAATTGGACTCAAAAATTACTTTAATACATATGATCAGTGAGCAAGCAGAATCATACTTTAGCAAGAAATGAGCAGTTTAATTCGTTTTAGTGTACTTTTATTATGTATAAAAATAGAAAATCATTTAGTACTTATGATATAGCTCGTGCTACCTCTGTCATTCTCCACATTCGATGTTTCTAATCGTGTAGAGTGATCTATTATTTAATAAGGAGGATGCTACACATACAGACACATCAGTGCATGAAAAGAAAATATACAGAGCATGAGACCACTGCGTTTTGGTACCTCAAAATACCTGACTCATCAACCTAATCGAATCGTTCATAAAGTTTACTGTGAATTGTTGAATTGTCTAATTGTTGTCTTAGCTCTCACTCCAACTCATCGTCAGTCCTCTGCCCCCACAATGTTAAAGGTGCGTTGCGAAGAGGAATGAACAAATTGTTTACCAACATACGAAACGTGTTGGCTGTTTAGCAACAACTGCGGAGGGGCTTACAATGATTCTTTTTATACTATTTGCAGATTTTGCAGCAATTGTCACGTAAGTAATAGTATTACCTAAGCAAACCTACCTAAATCTGACTGGGACAACAACGGTATAAAATATTGCAAGAATGCTAACCAAAGAAGTACCATCGCTCTACTCCTAACTCCTGAGAATTAATGCAACACAAAGATTGTGAACATCAATCTGCATTTTATGGCTTCTTTGAACAGAGAAACATTTATGCAGCCTTCAGATAAAATTTAGAGAAGGGAATGTGTATTTATAGATTGAATTTCATTTGTAATATACATTTTTTCATAATACAAAGTTTTATTTGCTCAACAGAAATGTCTTATGAGGTTCTGAAGCATGTCTTTCTTTCGTATATGAAGAGGTGCTCTCAATGCGCGTGCACATGCATGTGTCTGCCAAATTTTTATTTTTGAAACACTCTGCTTACTGTCAGACAATCCTGTGAACTGAAAAATTATATCATAATTTTTAATGGGTAGATTTTTGGCTTGTAGATAAGGAAAAATTTAAAAGCGCCTTTTAAACTTCAAAAAAACCCAAAACAATTATTCATGTAGGCCTTTACCGATATAACATGAATTAATTTGGCTTCGATAGTGATGCAATTTTCTTTCGCCAAAAATTCTGAATAAAAAGTATTATGAAAAGTAATATTATCGTAAAAATGCAATCAGCAATATTTTTATTTTTATTACAATTTTCAATGAAGATTAACTATTACACAGATAAGCGTAATTTCATTTGGAGTAAATGCAACATTTTGGTGAAACCACACAACTTTTACATGTTGTTTGCATCACATTGTACCATAATATACGTCCAACATAGTTTATCAAATCGCCCTTAAGTGAAGATACTCAAACCGTCAGAATTGAATCAAGGTTGGTGGCTGGTTCATTAAAAAGGTCAACATTTTCTAACCGATTTAATGTTTATATGACTCCTGTGCGCATGTTGAATTTCTCCTCTCATAAAATTTGACGAAATGTAAATTATAATAATTGCTACCATGCATCATTCTTTATCCGACGTGATTTGTCTCAAGTACCTTCCACCCTTTTGGCTCGTAAAATATGCCTTATTTTGTCCAATTTCAAATCAATTAAAAAAGAATTTGAATTAATGCGATGTAACTGCTCGCAGTTATTCAGTTGTGAAATGAGAATTCTAGTCCACATTATAATTTTGAAGAGTGAAAAGTGCATAAAAGTTTGTCGATAGTCACCATATAACTTAACGCTAAAAATTATGAAATAATGGGCTGTCGAAAAACAACAACAGTTAGTAATTATAAGAAATTTTAATTGAAGTTCTCTTTGCCTTTCATGACGCAACTGCATTCAACTCCAAAAGGATTTCCAATTTCTATTGTGGGTGATGGTCTCCACTCATGTCATACCATACCAAAACAGACACCTCTATTTATCAAACTTAGCCATATTTACATATTATTCTATTGGGTCCGTCGAAACAAATTAGAATTATGAAGCAGTCTGGTTTGGGTTGACCATATTCATGTCACAGAATGAGGAACCTTGAATCGGAATGGCAATCACTGGTGATAAAATACTTACATAAGAGGAAAATGGAACACAATTTCTATGCAGGACTGAAAGTTCTAAAAATAAGTGAGGTGACGTAAAAAATAAACTTGACAAACTGGTAAAATTACTAACAATGCATGTAACGTTGACAACGAATCAGTAACTAAAACGACTGACACAATTGCATTGTCTTAGTTCTTATGCCGGAAATATCGATATAAAAAGGTTAATAAGGAGACGTATGCATGTTGCAATGGTATGTTAGAATCATCTTGTTTAACATATCAAATTAATTTCGTCATAGCTGTCATCACCGGCATGAAAAAATCAACTCGATATTACCATCTCCGTCGCAAAAAAGTATGTCAGACAGTAAGTCTCCTGCCAACCTACACAGCCCACGATGGTAAAGAAAGATGCTTTTTACATGCTGGTAATTGATTTTACCTTCTACGATGATACTTTGAGTACAGTTTTCCATAAAATACACATACATATCAGTAAAGAAACACCCATGCATCTTTAAAAAAACTTTCGAGTCTGTCTAAAAAAAATATGACTTGTGCTAACCGTTCGCTGTAAATCTTTTAGAAACCAATTTTTACAAATTAAATTTGTTAAGGTGCAATTCGGTACATATTTCACTCCTCCAAGAAACTTACAGGGTTGGTTGGAACCGGTCAGTCTTAAAATGGTTTATTACTTTATTAATTCTGTCTGATAATCTGTTAAAAGTAAGACAAATATCTTTTTTACTCTGGCATTGATATTTATAGACAGACACTTCATTGGAAATTTGCTTACTCTGTCATTAAATTATGTTCGTCATTGTGCCAAAAAAAAAACTGAAAACGTGTGTGTTTTATTTCGAATCGCTATTTAAAAGGGATTTATAAACAGGACCATGTTAAACGGTGTGATTATTGAGCTTCATTCCAGGTACACAAATTACTTATGAATGATACTATTCGTGCATCTTAAATTATTAAACATAACTGAGGTTTATTCAATCGAGTTAGTCAGCTTTAGTTTATAAATCTCATGAAGAAGACATTTTTTAAAGCTGTTCACGATTTTTGTTTAATTTCTGCACACATTACATTGATTACACATATTGTGTAAAAATGTACAAAATTAATTTTTTGACAAGTGCAAAATGCCCCTGCTTCTTCACATCTAACTTTATGTACCTCAACCGAAAAACACGTCAGTACAAGTACCTACTGTTGGACTCTTCGCTGTCTCATCATTTGGTCGATTAAGAACCATGTGCAATTTCAGTTCAAAAATATCCTTCGTAAAATATTCATGTGAAATTCAAGCTAGGAATTCTCACTTGCTTAATTTGATTTCTATATTAATATACGAATAAGAATCCGTGTTCACACAGCCATTGCAGTTTACAGTACTAGGATAAAAGGAGAAACTGCAACGTGTTTGAAGAAATTACTTGCTGCTACTTGTTTCAAGAAATTTATGCATATTATTGAAAGGCCTATTGATATAAGTGGTGACGTGATGCCAACAATAATAGTATAAACCATATTATTCAAAGCATATTATTCAATGTCTTTTACCTTTACCCAAACAAATATTCTACCGATTCGAACAAGACTACTATGGTTTATTTTGATCAATAAACAGATTTCTAAGTTTTTAGGTTCAAATTTCAGTTGGATTTGAAATTAACAATTAAATTACATTGTCCTATGAGTACTATGGAGAATGAATAATGATTATAAATGAGGTCAGAAAGCAATAAACGCATGTCTTTTCGGTTTACTTATTTAGAATAGGACATCATAAATCAAATTGGAGTCGGGTTACTTGCTACCAGGCTACATAAAATGGTGCTGTAAAGTATTGTCAAAAATATGTATTTAATTTTAGCACCTTGGAATCTACCAGGGTATTAGAAAGTTTATTAAACCAAAGACATTAATAAAAGTTTTTTTATCTTTCACGTACAACAAGCAAGTAGGTTGCGCACACATGTTGTGTTATGTAAATTATTTTGGTACCAAGCATTTTAGTGTTACTGGCTTTGTCCTGTCGTATTAGAGATGGACGTCGTGATTGTTATGCACACCTCAAACATTTTAATTTTTAAAAGGTCGTGTCTGTCAATCGTAAGACCTTTTCGCAGTAACTGCCAACGCAAGGAGTTCTTTACTTTAATAATCATACTAAATACGACAATGGTTCCGTTAGCATTTTGCTTAAAAAATAAGTTCCGCATAACTTTCCAATCGTCCACACTTATCTACCACTCTCTCTCTCTCTCCAAATTTGGTGACGAGTACTTTGGTGCATACTATGTCAAATAAAATTTTTGCATTCTGTTTTATGTATATCGTCTACCTTCAAGTTTGAAATGTCAAGCAATTGGATTTAAGTCGTTTCGAAAGTCTTGGTGAAATAGCAAAACTCCTGGATTTTTAAAACAATGCCATTTGAATCAACTTGGACCCATCAGTGTGCTTAGTGTAAATTTCGGTTTCCTTCGTTTTTTTAAATATCAGGATAATATACTTTAATAGTTGCTCAAATTTGGTCAACATTAAAATTAGTACAATTTTCACTACTAAATGAAAGCTTTCTGTAAGTACTTAAATTTCTTTTCATGTACAGCATTCGCAATTTTTTATAATATAAAAATTCAGTAATTGCCAATAATGAAATCCTATTTTATTCAAAGTTTAACGTGCTCACACATTGATATTTAAAGAACTTTTCTGATTTACCTTTCTCTCTTGATGCTAAATACATATATTTCATGAGGCCTCTCTGTCATTGACATTCATTCCTATGTATCATTATCAATCTAAGATTTCCCCTAATTTGGTAGACAATGAAGTCTCCACTTAGAGGCAAAGAGAAGAATAATGAAATCAATAACGATAAGACACAATTCATTTCGTGTAGACGCTCATAAAATCATCATAGATTAAATATCCATCCCATATTCAGCGAATCATCCTAACAGCTTCCAAATGCAGCATTCACTACTTAATTATGTATGCCGTTTGAAGTTACGAAAGTTAAAGTTGTTTATGAGATGATACATTATCGTGCAAATAAAGAGAATTTAGTGATTGGAAGTCCACCGAAATACCGAGATGTGAGAGTTATAAGTTAGGTAAGTATTTTATTAGTAGCGGTGTGTGTGTATTTGTCATTGCTCTTCCATACGTAAACATTTTCCTCTTCCCTACAAGGAAAAAGGTCGACTATGAAACTGTGCGTCCTGTGTTTTATAGCGTAGGTATTCGAAGTGTAAACTCTAAACAATTGCTTATGCAGTCCCACTAAAGGAATAAGGAAAGTAAGTAGATGAACTTTATCATTCGCATTTTCGCCTGCGATATTATTAATATTCGATCGCACGTTATTTTAAAATGCACGGTCTTTTCAAAGAAGTTACAGAGAATCTTTTCATCTTTTATTTACTAAATATTGCAAATTTCTTTGAGTATATCCATCGGAAGAATGAGTACTGTTTGACGGACAAAGATGGACTGCACTGATGGACATATGAAGAAGAGTAATAAAATTCGTCTGCCGTTATTCACTTTCCTTTCATCAGTGGTGTTGACGTCTCACTTCTGGTTTGATGAACGTATGAACAAGAAATCATCGGCAAAATAAAGGTCCTACCAATGAAGAGTAAATTTCAATGGCACTAGCATAGTTTACTCTGAACTGTTGCACGCATAAATACTGTGTTGTAAAACCACATCATATTTTTTACTAGTCTTTCTTTGTCGTCATATAAATTTTAATTGTTAAACTTTGGCGTGAACTTTCTACCGAAGAGGACAAAGACATTGTATGTCTCTAAAGTTTACATATTTAATAAGCAACAAGCACCAACATTTATTAGGCCGAGTATGGACATGAGAGATTTCCTTCGTACAAGGCAGACTTTATTCCATTCTTAGGCGACAGATCAGATTCAAATCATTCAAAAAAAAGATTGAAACGTTTTAAGAATCGTCCTAGAAAATTATTAAACAACCAAACGTACATTGAATCCCATATTTATGCAAAAGTATGAAATACATGCATCCAAACCAAAGGGGTAGCAATTAGTTTCACACAGGGTGTCTAAGTTCAGCCATGCTGTACAAAGGTCACGTCGACGATTTAAAACTTTTACAATGTTCTTATAAAACAACCTGTTTAATATAGTCTAGAGTTGCTTTTGTGGAATCAGTCAAAAAATTTGATGCTTTTGTGGGTTCTAATATGCAACGGAGTTCTTTGCAAAAAAGCTTTGTGCCAATTCAAATCCGCATTCAAACCACCAACACATTTTAAGGTGAACGTTGAGGTCTGCCAGAATTCAAAGAGCTGTACGCTCTTGTATTTTGTAGATACATTTATCTATCTCACCAATCACTCAATAGATGTTATGAAGGGTCAACTGAATGCCAAATCTCTACGCAAAACTGAGCATTAACATTATTATAATGATAATAATGAGTATTAGAAAGGTAACACCTACAACCTCAAGTATGCTACAGCTGACAAAGAAAAACTTTCAAAGGCATACCATTTGAAATTTGAATATAACTTTCTCAGCTTCTCATAATGCTCTTTGTGCATAATATAAATTATAAAATCAAGAACCATAAAGATTACCAAAATTAAAATCGTAACTGGTCAGCATGAGCTAGGTAACCATTATGGACACTTACAGCTTACAGCTTTTACAGCAGTCTCTCCTTAAACCAGATAAAGGCGTGAACGTTAAACGTGCGTACCGTCATTTAGCAGCAAAATTTGCACAGGTTTACTAAACACCGACAGCGGGCTTTATTTGCACATTACACCTAGGTTTAATTCTTTCCTGCATTCCACCAACAGCATATTTCCATCTCTGTTGGCGTTACGTACGACTTTCCTATCCAATTTGCTTTTCTAATTCATAACTTACACAATACTGACATGCCTTTAAGTAAATGTGACCAAAATTATGGCATCCAGCTATGAAACAAATACTACAGAAAACGTTGTATATATTATAAACGTTATGTCTAAGTCGCAACAAAATGCATCCTCCAATCAAAATGTCCTCTTCGATTTTTTCTCCTAATAAAACACATTCTTAAATCGAGTGCAAAACTGTCAAATTCTTCGCAATACTGAGAAACAAGCTTTCAATAAGATCAGTGCAAGTGCATTAGTTAAGTGCAATAGTTTGAATTGAAAAAAGTTGGCCTCGTAAAAGTATGAAAAGAATGAGGGGATGAAAAAGGAGTTTGGTTTGGTTTCTTACTGAAAATGTTCTCGTTTTCTCAAATTGCATCCGATGTATGTATGTAAACTGCTTTTATGTGGTAAACATTTTGTTTAATGCTCATGCCACATTCAAGCCAGAATCGACACGGTAGGGCACGGTAACGACGAGATTAACCATTAGTTGAAGGAGATAAATCAAGTTTTATAAGTTGCTGAACAGGCTGCTTTATCTGTGTTGCATTGCATGACGCTCGCATGCAACCATCTATGTCGTCTGTGTATTGCGCGCCCTCAATCCCGACAGACTGGATTTTTGAAAGTAGGTAAGCTGCAAGTCGTCTTCGTTACAATGAGTGATGATGGTACGGTAAACAACAGTTAAAGTAGTAGATGTGACGTCCCTACATAATAATGAGGTATATATCCTTCATTAACTTCTTCCTAAAAACTGCATTGAGCTACTTTAATGCAACCACGAAATATAACACGATAAATCCCTATACATACATTTTGCTTCTGTTATCAATGTACACACTCACAACTTGTTGCACGTTCATTTTAACAATGTGTAACGCAATGCAATGCAAATGTGGGCAGGGACTATGATTTTAGATGTATCAAAACAGAAGTGATTTTTGATAATTTAATTGTAGTCCCTTTGACTAAATATTGTATCTTGAAAATGTGACTGTGTTAGAATCAGACTTGGTGAGTATTGCAAACTGAATGTGTAATTTGTCAAATTTAATTACTACCGGTGTTATAGGTAACGAGGGTGAGGGTAGCACAATGTAACCCAAGAAATGTTCATATCATTTGAAGTTGGTGGCGACTGGTGACGTGCTGGCAAACGTTGCCACTGAAGGTTAGCCTCATATTCATGGCAATTGTCAGCCATTCACTGTTATATTATTCTGTTTTTGCTTTAGGTCATCTTATGTGGTATGAACAGTTGAAAAGTATTGCTTAAAGACCTCGTTCGTTTTATTTTATTGCTTCATTTGATACCTAACACTTTGAATGACAAGATTACATCTTATTTCCGTTGCACATTCTGTATTAAAATATACATTTATTTTATGGCGCTTGTGTATGTATACCGTAAATTTCTTCCTTGCATCAGGTCGTTTTAGACCGTCATTTCATTATCACAAAGCCGTAGTCTGATGACAACCGCACCGATTTCATTTCATAGCAAATAGCATAAAGCGAGGACTTCAGTTTGATAATACAGTCCCGTTAAATGGTAATACATAGAAATACAAAAGAAGCGTTTATTTTTAATCTCCAATTCATGGAATATGAATCTAAGTGTCCATATTGCGCAAGTTCCCATTTGCTTAACTCTCATGATTTTAATGAACGTGCGAAAGTATTAACAGCTCAGCCATCAACAAGAATTATAACCTGAAGATTTTGTGACCAACACCACGGCACCGTAAGAAGTACCGAGCACCGACAGACACTAGTTAGTTGAATTTAAGGCTTATTTATTAGCAACTCACATTTTGTACAGGCCACACAATTTTTAGTCATTGTTTCGTTAATGACGAAGTCGGTTGAGTAATAATGTATTATCAATGTTTCAATCAGATCCATCATACACATGAATTACGTAATTGCAACGGTGGCATCAAATTTCCTTTCGAACATTGCATAATCGTTACATTCTACTCACTCATTGTGCCTTACTGGTAGCTTGCCATCAATTTACACAACTCATCAAATTTACGCTTACACGTTAGTATTTCCAGTTTGCCTTGATGTAAATCCAGTTTAATGTCAAATAAAAAAATTGACAGCTAAATACTTACATTATACGTAGCTATTGAAAATTTTGTGAAATTTTCACATAATATTAATCGTAGACAGAATGAAGATAGTATGAAAGAAACTTCCCAAAATTAAACGTATTTAGTAAAGATATACAGAATTTGTCAGATAATAAATTTACGCTTTCTTGTACTCAAAGTTTTGCAATGTAATGGTAGATTGCTATTTGCCTTTCACCATCTACTAACGTTCTTATCTAAACTGCATGGATAAAAAAGCAAAAATGGTTCCTTTCTGTGCTTCTGGTCGAGTCGAGTCGACAGTCTGATTGCCTTATTTGTAGCACGGCAGATGAGATGATTAAAGAATAGCATTATATTCTAGTGAAATCGGAGAATGGACGGATTAGTATTTGGAAAACTCTTCTGTCTGACTAATTATGGATAAGTTGTAGCTTTCACAAGTAAGATAATCTTTTCGCGTGTAGCTCGTCGCTGCCAACCTTGTCTATCCACCTTACAGACAGCCTACACAATCTGTTTGCTCATTGTCACTTGCTTATCACATCACGTTTTTGTGAAAACAAAATTTGCTTCCTTGTTTCCGATTACATTTTGTTACGGTAGGCTTCTTGTAACTATACTGACAAAATAGGAGAGCTTGACCGTCCGTCTTTAGTCGAAAAAAGAAAATGCAAATACCGTAAACGGAAGAAAGAAGAATGGAAGGAAGAACAAGATGTTATGTTTTGCTAAGTTGGACATGCATGAAGTGAACACCAGCAAATTATCATACAAAATTACGTATCAGGCAGTAGTTTGTAACTTATTGCAAAACAACATAAATCTAACAAAGTATGCAAAAGAAATATCTCCTTCACCATTGATGCTTATTTTTACTCATGACAATGACGTATGAAGTACATCGGCGGATCAGAGAAGGCAGTGAAGGCACATACATGGTCAATATCACCATCAGAAACAGCAAATAACAAGTAAAATGTAAACTACTTGAAAGGCACATGAAACCAATTCAACTGCCGTGTGCTGCAAGCAATGCTTCAGCAAAAACCAGAGAGGATGAACAAAGCATGTATAATGTTATGTTAACGCATCGCAATTTTAACATGCTATTCTACTTTTGTTAGGATCATGACCGTTTCGCATTTCTGATACGATACGACGCTTACATTAGATGTAGTGGTGATACCAGAAACTGAAGAAGTAATACGAATCCACCTAACGTTACAAATCTCTTCTTAAACAATCTAACTAGCTTTGAACCTCAAATTCACAAGACTGTAACAACGTATAAAAGGATTGTTCTATTGTGTAACCAAATAATTGTACTACAATCTTTCTTCGGCGTTATGACTTTTGGTTAGTTGGCGTTTGGTAGAGTTGTTAAATATTCATGTCATTGTTTTTTTTAAATTATCGGAGAATTCGGGGGACAGTAGATGGGGATTTAAATGTTTTGTCCTTAAACACAATTGACAATTAAGTGCAAAATTAGAACCAAAAGTCTGTAGACCGCAACGCACATTATTTGCTCGAATCGTGTACAGGAGATTCGGTTCGGCAATTCATTTGTGGAAGGGATTTTATTGTCGTTCGTAAGCATCTACCTAAGTGGAATGCTTTCCTGCCAACAATCAACAACCACAGTCATAGACTATTACACTACTCCCTCATCATGAACAACACTTTTATTACTTCCGATAAGGACATTGGTCTGCTGTATCGTCGCAATAAAAGTTGAAGATAAAACCGTGATGTGCTTTGCAGCAGATGTGCCACTTAACTTAGCCTTAATATTGTATCTGCTTCGACCAGTCATTCTTTTTATATTGTTCAAGATTATGTTCTTGATCAAAATCTCTTTCATTGACAGGCTTTGTCTTCAAATGTAATACGTGCAAATGTGTTCGTGAAACGCAACCACAAGTAAAGCGTCTGCGATGAGAGCAGAGGAAATCAGTTATTTCTTATGTACTTGTAGAGTTGTACATAAGTAGTCGGTAATCACATGCACTTCTTCGATTCCTCTAGCTTTCTATCTACAAGCTTCGCCTCAAAACACAGGAAATTCAAGAAGGAAGACGAGGCGAATATTTTGGAAAAACGATTCTCTCCCTCATCTTCCGACCAAATCATCTCATCAACGCGCACCTATTGTATTTCATTGCACGTTTTCCTCGGCGCGTTAACAAACGAACGGAACGATGATGCAAGGATATGTAAAATGATCAATGACTACATAACTAAATATAATTGATACGTCCAATTCGACTACATCAGAAAAATGAAATCTTCTTGTAACCTTAATGTTCAAAATAATCACTTCCTTTGCCCAGTGGATAGTGTTTTTCGTTCATTGGTTGTTGCATAATTGTTTATATCATATCGAATATGTCTGGCAGAAACTACGTCAAATAGTCGCTTGTAAAACAATTATCATTGTTGTTGTATTATGAAGTTAGTCCCTGACTCGGCTTTATCGACTCGGCTGACTTGGTGGAGGTTAGCAAAGAAATAATGCGTTTCTCTTTTTGCTTGTAAACGCTTAACTTTACAATGTACAATGTACTGCTATTTAGTCAACGGAAACTATAAAAATGGAGACAAAAGACCGTAATGTTCTAATGGAGTGGCGAGGCAATACGTCTTTTCTTCTTTTGCCTGGCTTGTTGCTACTGCGCATTTCTTATGTATCAATCATTAATTATACGTAATTATGAAGGAGCATCATTTTAAAAATTTAACGGTGAATGGTTATCTTTGTGGCACGATCAGTCAGTCAGTGTGTTGAGTAGGAAATCTTCCTCTCTGTTACTGCGCTACTATTAGAATCGTCATCCGCATTCCTTATATACACAAATTGTTCAGAGCCGTAACATTCTGCTGCTTCTCCATTGTTATGACTGCTATTTAGAGGTGTTGTTATGGTGTGAAGAGTCTAAACAAGTTCGGATTCGGATGAGAAACCGGCAAGTGTTTCTAAATCCACTTATAGTTATTCATAGATTGCGTTATGTACTATTTCTAACAGAAATACCACTACACGAAATTAATTCTGCGCAGAGTTTTGTCGGTGAATTAAAAGATTATTTTTCATTCTCGGCTGATTGTAGTAGCTTTTATCAAACACGGACGTTTTTACCACCACCATTATGAATATTCAGTTAGAAACGCACCTGCGAATCATGAACCGAAGATACGAAAATACAGTCTGTGTTTGTTGGTGCACTATTTAGAACTCCATTTCAGGAACAGAAAGAAAGGAAAGAAAGCACAATATCCACTGATTGAATAAGAAATGATTAAGTAGATGTATGCTATCATTCAACTGCACTGTGTCCAAAAATAATGCAATGCAATAAATCACACCGTTGGCGAATCTAAACATTTGACACGGCAATAGAATCTTTTTCAAACTTGGCAGCGTTGGACACTGTGGTTAATCCATTTATAATCACGTCGCTTGAAAAACAGTTAGGGATGGACAATGGTTTCGAAAATGGAAAGTATCCAGTGATATAAAAAAGTTTCTTATTATATATTAGTTGGTAAATACTTTAGATTTTTGGTTAGCAAAGGAAGTACCCTTTGAGTTTTACTATTTTGGTATCGCATTCCGATGTCGACCCGTGGATTAGGTTTTGTGAATATTCCACGTCGATTTTTTTTTCATGACTGACTTGCAATTTTTTTATTGCAAGTTTTGCAAGTTTTATTGAAAATTAATGATTAACGCGAGCCTTTGGGGTTGTGGTTGTGTGTGCGTAACTGGTGTTACTGTGAATGTGACCCTTAATGATACCCTTAACACACAACAAACTATTTGATTCATAACATAAGAATCGACAATTTAGAAATTCTGTGAACATGTGGTATAACTGCAAAGTTTGGTATTTTCAACATTACCACTTAATTTTTCGAGACGTTATTTATGAATTATTCAATTCAATATTGTAAAGGCCGATGGCCATATCAATTTTGAAATAAATACTACTACTTCTATTCAATTCAATAGCAAACAAATCTGACAACTGAAACAAAATTGTACGAAGATATAAACATTTTAGGCATATTTAAAATTAAGCTAACTAACAGCCATGAACACAAAACGGTACTTTTGGTTCACACCAACAGTTCCGATATTGTAGATAGACTTTGGACTTGCACACGAAATTGTTTACACAATCTGAATTCAAATCTTATGAGGTAGGGATATAATTGCACACTAAAACCGATTCTTCAACACAGTTCAAACTGCAATTTAAAAAGTTTCAAAGGAATTTGCACCATCTAACACTTCAATTTAGCTATCGACTTAAGTACACGACATGACACCAGGTCAGGAACCCAAAAAATGTTCAAGGAAAATACAATTATTACATAGAAACACAAAACATCTACAATTTATTTGTTTCAACCGGTCATCTATCATTGAGTTAACAACTGCCGACAGAAAGTTGTATTCCCCAGTATCATCCGCTCATAGGAAGATTCATTCATTGTAACTTGATCCTTATCACAAAAAGTTAACCAATTATAAAATTAGTGCCTAGTAAACATACCCATATTTCTTTCAATTAAAATGAATCGATATCGCTTATGATTTTCATATGTTCGTAGCTGATGGAATACCGCTTTTTGCAAAGAGAAGAGGAAAAAGAAAATTACTCGACATGAACGAATAGGTCATTTCAATGGTAGGTCAACTTGAAATTGGTTAAATTGAGTGAGCGTCGATTTAAAAAAACAGTAACTGAATATACCCGAAAGAACAGCACTTCCCGCAAATTCGCATGGTTTCAAGTTTTACAAAAATATAATTTTTGGAGTTAACTTCTGACTCCATTTGAAATAAAGATTGAAGTCTGATCGTTTACACGGTAAATCTCATTGTAGAATCCAATTGTATGAAAACGTGCAAGTCAAATTTTGACCCAGAGTTTCTTGTTTGTCATTCAGACGTGAAAACCCAATGTTGAACTTCCGTATCAACAAAGAGCTCATTTAACCTTTCTGTGTTCATTTGTTTTTAACAACAACGGTGAGGCGAGAACAAGGCCTAAGTGCACTTTGGAAAACTCGCTACCACTCACAAGCTGTATTGATGAGAAATAAAGTAAGGAAGGGTGAGAGGTGTTTACAAGTCACTCGTTTAGTCACTTCTGAAGCAGACAAGACAGGTTTCGGTATGTCGTCAATGAGAAAACTTTGAACCTTTAGGAAGGAAATAATCGTTTCCATTATATGGCGGAGAAGGTCATTTAAACATTTTTATGCAAGTTCTCTTGGAGATAAAAATAAATAATAAAATAATTCTTCTGATAAATAAATAATCTGAGTCCTCCGTAGTGACCATTCAAGGTCAACGGGCTTCGTTTGTATTCTATTTAAATGAAATCATAAAACGACAGAATGCACAAAATCTGTAAGTTATGTAAGGACTTGCACTTTCTCATTCCGTCTGAAAGGTAGTAGTTGTTGACTTCAACAGTTTGTGACTCAAGATTACATTCTCTGATGACTCTGACCATGTTACTTTAAACGTTCCCATCACTCCTCGAGTTATACTTGAGCAAAAAACTGGATCAGATCAGATCGACGATTTTGATATTCGTTTGTTACTTTGATTGTGAACAAAAAAATGAAGGCATATCTGTATGTCATCTAGAAAAGAAATCAGGAAGGACCATTCCAATCTATGAACGCTGCCAACAGAAAGTTTTATCGTATACCACCAGACAAACATAATAAAGTAACTTTATTTGATTTTAATAGACCCTTTCTTACGCTGTTCGTGTTCAGCGAAAGAAACGAACCATGTACATTGCGTTGGTGAGATTAGTTTAACATAGGAACAGTTACTGTTGATCTCTCACGGTCTTAAAAGAAGATTGTTGATTTGTTGTCATAAGAAATAAAAAAACAAATGTTACATGATTTCATTCTGTTGCATCAACGTGGTTGTAATTGTAAATATTATTTATTCCAAACTGTTCTAAGGCAAGGTATATTAGTTTTTAGTTATTCATTACACCCTAATCCTTTAACTTAACATCTTCGAATCCCAACTAAGAAATGAATGCCCTTTCTCTTTGCAAAGTGAGAAAGACATTTATTTTTGTATTTGCAATTCTGCTCACACCTATGGAAACAAATAAGGCTGTGAGACTTTCAAATGCGTATGGCAAAAAGGGGGAGAATAATCTAGGAAAATATCCTTATGCGTCATATATTTTTAAAACAAAATTATTGAATCGCATATAGTCAAGAAAAATGGATTTTTTCTATTGTTAATTGTCGTGGATGTACCATGCACTAAATACATGGGGTGTTTATTTCTATTTTCATTAGCCAATGTAAGGCTAATATAGAAAAATTGGGAATTGATTGACGCGACGTACACAGTGGGTAAGCAGTTATCGAAGTTAAAAAGTAGAAAACAACTTCATTTAAGATGGCAAAAGTGGGTATGAAAAACTTTACAATAGGGTTGCGTTTTGTAAAACATTTTGTGTGCTGTTTTCAAAACAATGACGTTAGTTTTATTTCAAACTTACGTACCACTTTGCTCAAAAGTATATTTTTAAAGGTGGAGTCCCCATAAAATACTGTCTTTTAGAATACTAACTAACGTATACTTTACACAGCAATTTGTATCTGCTCTGCCGCTACATTTCTTTATTCTTACAGTTGCCCTATTTTAGTTCTTCAATAACTTTCAATTTAACTAACAAATTGAGACCGTGAGTAATTGACTTATGCCAGTAATGCCATTATACTAGAACAGCAACAGACAAATTTAAAATGCGATTGTGATTAATCACAGGACGTAGACAGCTCTTCATTATTAACGAAACTGTAAAACGACCAACCGCAGGTGAATTTTGATGCCTTCTCCAATATATGTAATTCGCTTGTTTTTACAACAGTTGTGTTATAAATGAATACTACAACTACACAGAATGTCACAGTTACTGTTTACCCTTACCGTGTAAAATCAAAATTATATTATAAAGTCAATCAACATTTTTAATGTTATAAATAAATTCTTGCATTTAACTCAACTGATTTATTGTGTTCGTACATATTTGGGACGATTTCGTCTATACAGAAAAAGTGCATAGAAAGGGGGTCAAAAGTGCATCAACAGTGCAGTATCGACGAGTTCTTGGTTCGAAACAAAAAATGGTCACATTTTAAATTATTTTTGTTTCCGTATGTTTCCTAATAAGATGGGTCAGACTACCTTTATCAAAATTGAAAGTACTTTGGTGGATGGATTATTTAATCGACCATTACCAACACCAATAAAATCGTAAACAAGCTTTTCATTCAACTATCAGAATAATCCAATACAAATCTCAAAGATCGATTACAAGCTTTTCGAGATGGCTAAAATGACGTCGCAGAATATTATATTTCGAAACTGAAATACCTATGCCCAAATAAAATTTTGCAATGCAAGGATATGCAGGAATTAGAGATAATCGAGCATTTAAAATGTTGAATGTTATACAAATCAATTCTAAAGCAAAAATATATTTTGATTTTCTATTCATTTTTACTTCAGCATACTGTAGTATAGTAGCTATCTCTCAAAAGGACAACGCATCATTGTCACAATTCAAATTGTATAGTCTGGTACACCTATCGCAACTTTTAGTAAAGTAGACTCTGGACTTCACCCTCAGTGATTCACCCTCCGCCTATGACTAGTGTCAGTGCCTACACGCGTCATGTCTGTGGGTACAGAAAAGTCATTCATATTCTTGTTCCTTAACTAATGTTGCTGTTTGCAACGTCCTTTTAGGTCAATCGCATGCATCCAACGACAAGTCAGTTGATCATCAATCGAACAAAAACAATCTAACAACCACATCTCCTATTGTGAACAAATGTACATTATCTAATTTGCATGCGTGGTTATCCTTAGACAATCCACGTCATAAAAACATCGTACGACAAGTAATGAAGATGCCGTTTTGCTAAAAAAAAAACTGCGCGAACCCTGGTATAATGTACGTAATGTGTTTATGATTAGTCATTTGCTCGGTTGAGTGGAGATTCCACAATTCCACAAAGTGAGATAGAGTTTATGCAATTGTTTTCTTAATTCAAATGCATAAATGAGCATCTTGTCAACAACAAAAAATGACTTTTTATCCAAAAAATTTCGTAAACCAGTGGCGGACGTTTAAATAAATATATGCCTAAATTAGCCGTACACGGTTAGAATGAGATGTGAGAGTTGTGTCGTGTCGTGATGTGATATAATCGTTGAGGATGAGCGGATCTGAGCAAATTGCGTTATGAATACGATGCTTTGCGATGATTCATCTAGACTGGGCAGCGTTGCGTCTATGCCTAATTAAGTTAACATGTAGTTGTATTTATGGCACTAGGACAATAATTGCAACAAAAGGTGAGGAACGCAGTCCACCTGGGGCATGGGTTAGTAAACAAAGTCATTTTGCAAAGATGTATGTGAGCAAACTGAAAAGATGCACAAATCAAGCTTTTGATAATAGTTACAGTAATGATGCTATGGTCAAGGTGCTCATTCTGTATTCTGCTCACAAATTCTTTAACACCAACTCTTTGGTTTAATCATAATTATGTCCTTTGATTCATTTGTCGTGAGCCATACTATTATCAAAAGTCCATGTCCAATTATCGTTCAACTGTGTGATAACTGTTTAGTAATCTATGCAATACGTCAATTGTTGAACGACACCAAATTTAGTTATTATCTATGAGTCAATTAAAGGCCGAGCCGATTGAGTTCATTTAATAGTTAATGGAAAATATAAGAAAATTAGCAATCTTTTTAAAGAAAACAACATTGACATAACCACATCTTGATTTTGATTCAAAATAAGGTGCAAACGCAAAAACGTTTGTAGTTTATCAAATACAGACACCAGAATCTACTGAAGTACACATTGATTGCCAAAAATATATTTGTGTGTTTGTTGAAGTAAATGGGCGCCCAAAATGCTAGAGCTTCGTAATAAGCAAAGGTATAAGCACATGTTTAAATCTACCTGCCTGACCGATTTATTGAGGCAATTATTTAAAATTTATTTAACAAAAAATGCTCATTACCCTCTTTCAATGCTAGTTGCAAGATCTTTATTGAATGCTTCCTGCACAAACGATTACAATCACCATGACAAGTTGTGACAAAAAGATTGTGTGCTATCTAAACATTAAGCAATTTGGTAGAAGGGAATAAACTTTCCAGTAATGCGATTTCGACTGCATTGGATAAGGTTTCTTCAGCGAGTGTCTTACGAGTTTACATAATTACTGCAAACGCTACAATCAATTGTTGCCTCCTTTGAGTATAGACGATCACGTTAGAGTTAAAAAATACATAATGACAATAATAAAATTGCCGAATTCGCATATCATGTTGAAAAAGTCATGAGTTTTAATATGAATATTAATTAACAGTCACACATGGTCTATTTGAAGCAGAGATGACACACGTGTTTTATAGGCTGTTAAACGTTTTACGTTTAGTAAAAAGACATAATTGTAAATTGTAGTTTCTATTTTCTTTACAACACAATAAAAACAACTTTGTATCAATATCTCGTCACCCATACCAAATTGCGTTATTCCATACGAAATAAATTGAAATTTCGTTCTCCCATTTGCCACCCACTTTATAGTAGGCATCTTATATTTCACTCTTTTGCATTTAAGATGAAAAGAATGCTATTCCTCTAGAAATGTTATGATGCAAGTTTACTACTCATAATTATGATTGTGTGAAATATGAACGGATGCCAACCATTAGGGTTAGTGACAACTTTACCGATTTCTCATTTAACGAGAATCAATAAAGTGAAGATTTTATGGCAAGCTTCATCAATCTTTGATGATTTACAAGTTTTCGGTAACGCCCGGAACGATGAGATAATGCAAGATTAGTGCGATACTAAAGTAGATAGGGGAGTCTTTTAGAACGTTGTAATAAACGTTTTGCATTTTATAACATGTTTTAAGTTTATGCGACAAATGTTGTGCCATTAAAATGGCAAGTTCAAAATTAATTTTAACCAAATCATGATACAAAATAAAGAATTGATTGATGACTTACCTGATTTTATGCTGTATCCAATTAAAAATCCGTGGAATTCTTACAAGATAGCAGAACAGATCACAGAATATATTTCACGTCTTGTTAACATAAAGTGTCTTTTTATGAATTTAGGGTTTCAGTATCGGTACACATGGATAGAATAACTTCAGCACTTTTATTTTTAGGCTATATATTTACGAAGAGTTAGAAACTGAATATCAACGTAAAATTCTAAATTCATTTAAATATTTAATTTTATTGTATATGTCGTAAATTTGGTAATAAAATCCTTTTTGTATTCTGATCTACTCGTAAACGCAAGTCTTGTTCTTTCAATGTAAAGAATTAGAATTATTATACTTTCCTGAATGGTGTAATCAATACGAAGTTGGCATTTTTCGCACACACTTGAAAGATCACAAAACTCAGAAAGAATGCTGTACTCACTAGTCTTGAGTCTTCAATGCAGTTGGCATCAACACCTTGACAAAAAGATAGAAATCATTTGACAAACAATTAATACATAGTCGCCATTTTACGTACATATACAGCAGTACAGTACAATTAAAAAGGTATTACTTTTATATTTGCATAGTTGCACTGATTTGGCATTAACACAATGGATAATTAAGGAGAGGAGAGGTAAACAAGTAGACAAGCTCAAGATACAGACAGACAAGAAACCATTCTTACTTTTATGTACATGAGAGCAAAAATGAATGATTTAAAACAAGGAGAAATGGACTGAAACGAAGATACGATATAGCGAATGAGTAATATGCATCCACGGCCAATGACATTCATCGTAAATTAATATGGACTTCAAACGGCAGAGTTTTTATTATGGGAATCCATTGATTCATAATTAAGGCGAATAGTAAATAGTACTAATAAATTATACGAATGGCTCGAGAAGAGGCCATAAAGTGACGATGCACTAAACCTAATGCCAACCAGACGAAAGCTTATCAACCTGGCACCTAAGATTGGTTGCAAGTTGCAGTAGCCCTGATAATAACACACCTCCGTTTTTTATACTCCGTTCAATTTCTGATTTAAAAATTGATCATTAATTTACCTAATTTCAAGAAACTCAGGCAGGAAACTTTCCTCAGGAAAGTCTAATTTCAAAGTTGTTAAAATATAACATTGATATTACGTATTAAAAATTATTGCTTTTACTTGAAATTACAATTAAGAATGATTTAAAACTAAAACAATATCTATATTTTCACGTTGAAAGTACATGATACCTACCTATCAATACCGATACTATGTAGCTGTTGTATAGAATTATTATAATATACATTCAGTATGAATAGGTTGAATGTTAATAATGTTTTCGTTAAAGTTTTTACTAGAGATATAGAAAGGCAATCAAGTTGTCCTGAGTAAGTTGTCTCACAAAAAGAGGTAACGTTCTGCCTGCCAAACAGAGCCCACACCCAAAATTCGATGGCTGCGCAGCCGCAGCGTCTAACTGTTTTATAGTGCAAAACTAAAGTTATTAGCCTAAAAGTGGTTCTTCCGCTCAAAATTCGATAGTCACGTTCAAAGCTAAAAGACACAGTTCTAAAACATAAAAGAAAGTTTGAGGCAGAGGCAAAGCTCAGTAATGTGTTTGCGCACAGCTTACAAACGACCAAAATGTTTTATTTATGCTTATGTAATGAAAATGGAACCGCCTTGCTCTTCATGGGAGTTCCGGAATATGGAACTACATTGTTGTGCATTGTATAAGCTTTTGAAATCCATGCATGCGAAGCAATTTAGGAATACGGGAAAAACTTACCGTCTGCATGTAAATTTAGTTGATTATGGATTCAATTTCCTCTGTCAGCAAATGGTAATTTTTTAAAAAAGAAATTCGTTTAAATGCATGCTTGATCTTAAGTTATAACTGTTTTCGCTGAAAACTGCTGGTATGTATTAATTGCATGAAATGTAGATCACTCTTCACCAGACAGGCTCAGTAATTCTTTTTGTAACTACAGCTATGAAATTACGTTAGGCACTGGCAAAGTAAAATTATTTTTCTTTGTAGTTTTTTTTGCTTCACTACTTTAAAGCAGAAGACAAAATAATAACTTTCAACCTTGAATTACCTATGGTACGCTTAAATCACTGTGTAGCGTATCTTCAAAAAAATCGAAGGAAGTCGAAAAAGCAGACCCAGAGGTAAGGTCAAGCCGACCCAAAATTACCTTCTGCTTAAATATCAATAATAAAAGAAAACAGGAGCACTATTAACTTGAGAAAACTTGTATGATTTAGCACTGCAATAATGGAGCGACAAGCGAAAGGACTTTCAGGAGCATTGACAATGAAACCACGCACTGAGGAGCGACGCAGAGCACCGTTCTCAACTCTCGACGCACTGCAAGAGATGCAAAATAAAACTGACTCGCACTTGACTGTTTTCATCGTCATCAAGCCAAGCATGTGCTGCTGTATGACGAACAAGTACAGCCATAACATAACAATCGAAAGACAGAGCCTCAAAGAGTTGCTTGCACCTTGTTTTCAAGGAACGCTTGCACGAGAGAGAACGTGCATTGTTGTAGATATGTTTTAGAGGTGTGGTGCGTTTCAATCGAAATCAGTAATTCAGTAAATGCAGCTACAACAGCTAGGCACTAAAGGCACTCTTTTCAATGCGTGCCTCTCAAGATTTACTGAAGAGGCTTCAACTTTCAACAATGCGGTATAAAACTCATTTTTATCAAGCGCTGCCAACTGCCAACAATGTGGTACAATAATAATAATAATACTAATATATTTTGTTGTGCATCTTATTACATACTATTACACATCTGCCTCGACTCTTCCACACATCTCAACCTCCGATACGAAAGAACGGAATGTAAAGTTAACTCCTCATGATGAAGCGCTGTAATCCATCTTGTGTTATTCTGTTGAAAATTCTACTCTTGTAATAACTCGCATCTGAATGCTGCGTGGTAATCGTAAGTCTCCCATTCTGATCATTTTTATTTTCATCAATGATTGTAAATTGTAACCTGCATATAATGGGATGATAATGGTAATAGTAATGGTTCTTTGTATTCTGAAGAAAATGTTCCGCGGTAAGTCAACAGATAAGCAGTCTGTTGGGAGACGAATCACTTTAAAGGAAACCCTTAAGCGCTTTTCTTTTGTTTTTGGCTCATTTTACGAGATTTTTTTAAAAACAAAATACACAAATAATAAATAAATGTAGGTACATAAAAATGCCACTGCCAAAACTCCACTGCTTGAAAAATAAACTGTTGTTTCTGGGAAAAATTGAATGACAGATTTGGGGGAATTGAAATGAATTATGGAAAAGTGGGCACCGCACCGGTATTTATGCATTGATCATTTGTTGCTGGGCCCAAGAGACATTGTAAAATATGTGGAGGAACATTGTGTTATTTGACAGCTTTTCCAGATACTTTACAGTTTTCAACCTGAAAAGTAGAATTTGTTCATGAAATAAACCCAAATCAACAAGAAAATAAGACGCATCAACATGTTTTACGCTGATATTGCATAGTAAATTATTTAATTATTTATTGCATCGAGTTTAAAATTCGGTGTGAGACACGGTTAATTTGTGATACAAGACAGATTTTAACCAGCTTAACAATATGTCTGGCAGCTACCGTTCTTTCGTTCCTACTCACAAATTGTTAGCATCGCGATTCGCTGTTTATTTTTTAATTCTTCCATTGAAGAAACAATATAATGGCGGTTAATATGTCTCCTGTGTACGATTGATAAAAATAGTTATACTTTTAGTAATAAGGAGAAACAATAACCAATTTCGTTAATACGTTACTGATTGTTCTACAATTTCTATACAGAGTTTATAATTAATTAGATTTTCTTTTTATGGGGCAGATTTATACTCGTTAACAAAACTGGGAATCTACTTTACCCAATTATTTTTTATAATTCGAGGAGTGACACGCTACGCTAAACAATCAAATAGAAAAAAGATTTGCGTAGAATACTTACATTTTACGTCTGCTGTATATATAAAAATTTCTAGTCACAAGTAATGTATTAGCATACACAGATTACCGAGGATAAATATCTCCGAAGGTTATATGAATAATACTAATTTCATGTAACGACTTATACAGTTATATTCAGATTCAGATACAATATTATGCATAACTTATACTCGGTACGAAATGTGAATCGGACGGTGATCTTTTTAAAGGTGAGTATGTATGTAATAGTCATATCGACCAACGAATCTACATTATTTGCTTAGTTATTATCGATATCTGTGTAATATGTAATATTTCCACTTTCAAAAAGTAATGACATCTTTGTTTTTAGCTTAGCAGCTCAGCTCAAGTTTTGTGAATTTCCTGAAAACAAACTTACGTAATCTCCGCCTAATCCATGAAAACTGACGACTAAACCACTGCTTAGTAATCTCTCTACCGAATAAGGTCGTGAAGTGATAACACTATATTAAAGTCCATTCAGCTCGTAGGATCAAAAGATAGACGACTTATTTGTTTTCTTGAATTTGACAATATGTTTGTTAACGCCGTCGTTTTTTCTTTTAATGTGTCTGTTACCATACCAATAACCACTAACTATTAAGCGCACTGTCACTAGTTGTACATGACGAACCCGTCAATTTAAATGCTGTGTAATATAATTACATAACTTGTCTAACGTTTCCCATACTAGCAACATATTAATTGCTTAAGAGTTACAATAATCTGGAATAATCTTTACGATAGCACAATTAAAACGTAAAATTGAAGGTATTGATATGCTAACTAATTAACAACGGTAAAGAAGGCAACTTATTAAATACACAAAAGAAAAAATTAGGAAGTACGTGATTCAAAGTCAAAGATGTGATTAACCATAAAGAAGGCTAAGGCTAGGAATTATAACCAATAGATGATTTCAATATAACAAAGACACTAAAAACTATCTTATTCTCTGGCAAGATTGACTGATTGATTCAATATTACTGATGATTAATGAGATTTCTGTTCATTTACACCGAAATGTACCGTATAATTTAATTCTTCGGATAGAAGATCAACTTAATATGTTTGTTTCTTTGCGTATTGGTCGTTTAATACATGTTACATCTTCTGTTTTGAGTAAGGAAGTATAATTGTATTAAATTGTCATCTGGAGGAGGCATTTTCACAACCATATTGGCCAGATGTGATTAAAACTAATTACGTATATACTATGTCAAAGGTTTCCGACAACAGGGAATAAAATGTCATCCCAATGAAATTCACAACGGATCAACAATAGGTCACAAAATGTATGAAATTGAAGAAGTGTTGTAAAATTACCAATTAGCAACAACAGTATTAAATATCATTACTAATTGTTTCTAACACAATGTTTGTCGAATTCCATGCATTTTACAAGCCCATATAATTTCAATGTTGGTGGTAATATCTCTGTGCTAGAGAAAGATAATTTGGTTTGCGGCCTTAACAAAACAAATAAAAGGCATTAAAAGGAGGTCTACGATTGTAAAAAATTACACAAATCAGATTCCAATATAAGATTCAATTAATCGAGACACTAGAAAGGGAATGCAAGTCTTAATAATAATTGTTAATAAAGTATTCAATTGGTTGCACCAAAAAATTATTTAAAATTAAACTCTTTTCAAACATTTCTGACGATAAACAAATAACATGAAATCTAAATCTATTTTTTACAATAAGTGTACCTCATAATCAAATCCCCTATCTCTAATTTTTAAACAGTCCTAGCAAAAATTGAACGTCGCAATTACAAGATTTCAGTCATAGCATTGGTACTGTGGTTTGTCAAAGTAAAACAAGTTTGAGAAAATAACATACCTTTGCCGCTTGAAAGGGAAAACTCACAAAAAAATTAACGACAATAATAACTCTCCGCTGTGGCCGTCATGTTTGTAGCATAGGTCTAACTAAATTGATTTTAATTAAAAAGAGGTAAATGATAAAAATCGTATCCTCTTCTGCCTTTCACAGCACAGTAAATATAAATAACGTGATACGCTCCAGGAATAAAGCATATCACCCCAGCAATGAAAAAAACGGCACCCTGGAGACCATTTATTGGTAAACTGACAATCACAACACCGGCCACGGCAAGACCTGGAAGAATTTTAGAATAATATGGATTAAATAATGTCAAGCTTTTCGAAGGCTGTCACTCAAAATGCATAAATGAAAAGTTTAGTAATCTGATTCTACCTAGACCAATAAGAAGAAGGCAGAAGGCAGCAAGAACCATTTTCCAATTCTCTCTGACTTTTGGATGATGCCACCAGGGCATTGAAGGGTCGTAGGTGTTTTCTTGCTCTTCCGTTATAAGCGAATCACTATCTTTTGAGACCGACTGTAAGGCAATAAACTGGTCAATAGTAATCATATTTTAATTGCGAAACAAGAAAATATTTAAATAGATAAACTGGACGAGCGAAGTTTATGCATTGAAGGAATAACTCACATCGTCGCCAGTTCCTTTGAGTTTTGTGAGACCGCGGATGATTGGTCTTACATTGAGGGAATTAGCTGGGTCATGAATATGAACACTGACAGAATCTGCAGCAACACCGGCTCCAGTGGTCCCATTCTTTTTTGGTTTCAAAGGTGACCTCTCAGTGGTGGTTGTTGCACCGTAGACACGAATCGCGTCATTGTGCTCCTCTTCAAAAGCATCGTCGATGGAGAACATCTGACTTCTTTTCGAATTCATCTTTATAATACCACGAGAAATGAAGCCTAGAATGGTTCAAATAATAATAGCCTTTATTTACACGCGATGTTGTACAAGCTTATTAATTGTTGGGTTGAGTCACAATCGTACTTACCTGTATTTCAACGATGAATACTTTTATAGTGTTGGGCTATCCGGATGATTTAAAGTTACCGAACGTCCCTGGAAACAAACATAAATCGCTTTCATTAGATAAAAATTGACTGAATAGCTGTAAGGCACACCTGTACTCATCCCATATTATCTAAATCTAAAATATATATCATTTACAATTATTATCAGTAAAGGTTTCTGATATTTTTAACCTAGTTGAGCCGATAGGCGACAACGCGACAAGTGGAAGAAAGTGAAAGTTGAGTGAAATGCATCAACATGAAATTGAGGTATTTGTTTAAGAATTACATTTTATTTTATGGCACATGTTGTTGTTGACCGTTAAATTTTTGAAAAATTGGAACCGGCACAATCTGGCACTTGAAAAGTAATATTCATTCCCTTTATTTAAGAGAGAAACCAAACTATTTCCTATGAACTATGTAATTTAAGATAGCTCCTGGGTAGATTATGGAAATCACTTTCAGAAACTTCGATCTGATAATTATTTCTTCGACAGACATGACAATACAAATATTTATTTATCTGACACAAGGTTAGACGAAATGAAATTTGGTTGTTGCATTGCATGCATTTTGGCAGTTAACAAAACCGTCGCGCCCACACCTGTTTACACCTGATACCTAATTTTCTGATCTCTGATACAGTTGGAATTTGTAGTTAAACAATGCAACAAAGCAATTATTCGCTCGATTAACAATTTTACTGCTACGAATCTAAAATATAAAATTGGTGTAGAGAGAAAGTAGCAGAGGAAAATCGATATTTATCAAATAACGCAGAGACGCGAAAGGGGATTAAGCATTTTGCGGATGGCCTCAGCACTGGATACTGGATGATACGAATACGTACATGCCTCGTCTATCTGCATTGAGCATAAATAAATAATGAAGGACAGCAACCTGTTTATGTTTGGAATGCTTAAGCATCTTCATCTATTATTACTCAAAACTACTTCATATTTCTTTCCTCCCTTCCTTCAAATATTACCTATATAGTTTGTGCAATTTCACAACATTTCTTTTAGGAATGGACAAATTAGCATTGCCTTTGATTATAATTGCGGCAGGTTTTGGTCGGAACTTCTATGAGATTTCCACGCCTTTCGGAATGAATCCGACTGCTTTGTGCTTTTTGAGTAATAGAACTTTGCGTCTTATCTCATTATGAATTGTAAACCATTACGGAGTATTTTTGCCGCAATTTTCTAGTTTATTGAATATTGAATCCTCCTCAATCACAATGGATGAAATTTTAGATTAAAAGAATTCTGGTTTACCTACATATCAACTATCAACAAAATCAAACATGTGGAAACTTAGGTTATTTGCCACGATATATTGCAATTCAACAATTCTCACTGCTGGGGAAAGAATAAAACACGGTATTAACTTTTCACAAACAATTCCTCCATAATACTTGGATTGTATGTAGTGAAAGGTAAACGCAACTTTTACGTTGAGATAAATATGTTGGACTTTCGCTTTGTTTGTAAGGACTAGAAAGTGTTAGAAAAACAACGTCCAACTAACTTGTAAGTTCGCTCAAATCCAAATCGGCAGAGTAGAAGTCACTACTTGTTCGGGGGACGTGGTTTCTACGTCGAGCTCGCAATTCATGATGTGGTAAAACATCTTGGTATGACTATTCCAGAATTTCTTTGCCATGCCAAATTTGCTACACTTTTGGCGACTTGTCACGCGAATTTTCAGTAAACCAGGTAAATGGGCTTACAATTTAACAAAACTGGTGCAGATCGAGGTTGTCGTGAAGAAAGCAACAATATTACGCATTATGTAGTGTATAAATGTGTGTTGCAAATGAATAAAGGTATGCATAATGCATTGCATTACATATACATTACATTTTACATTGCAAATCGTTAACGCTCCGCAGTTGCAGGATGGTTAACGAGCAATCTATTGTACGTATTTGATTAGCATGAGGCTATTTGTGCAGCACGGAGACATATAGTAAACGTCGTGGAAACGGTTTCTACAGAAGTCAGTTATTATTTTACTTGGTCACGCAAGGTGATCTGATCATTAATTGTTCAATTCTTATGAATATTCAATCACACCTCTTTTATTTTGCACCTTCCAATTGGAATTATCATCAACACAAGTTGTTTTGTTACAAGTCTCTAACTCGGTATGGTATTTTTATTTCTTGTTTACGTTGTTGTAGAAAGAAACATCACCATCATAACAATGACGTTGATGAAGTGAGTAGCCAGCAAAAGCAAACAAAATTCTCATCATAATAATGTTCCGTCCAGAGGTTAGTTTCAATAAGGCGTATATAACTAAATAACACATCAACCTTCATTTCATGGTGAAAGCAAACAGTGGAAGTGGAAAGGGAATTGGAAAAACTCATTAAAACATGTTTCTTGCCAGTTTGCTGTACGCAATTTTATTACCGAAGAATTGCCACCGCCGTGCACGTCCCTCTCGGTAAGAGTGGAATTATACATTTATAGGTTGCCCTTAGAGGATTAAAAGTTGCAATAAGGTGAATAAAGGAATTGTGTATATGAATGTAATGTAAAATGTGAAAGTCGAAACGAAAGTAGACTTTCCCAGCTTCGTTTACCGTCTTAAGTTGTTCACGTCGAATTATTCGGCGAGAATCTTAGCCCTTATCAACATACTAAACCGTTGCGTACCAAGTTTCCTCAAGAAAATAAACTACGTAAAACACAGTGCAGTGGCAGTAACATTCATGCCGATTTATATTAACACGGCTGAACACCTTTTTCTTTAATGCAGCTTTGTCACGCTTTACATCACATAACCAATCCTTTGCCCATGTTACACTTTGACAATGACAAGAGTGATTAAATGTCCGATAAAAGTGCCGTGTAAATTTCTTCACATCACTAGACGTCTTCCATTCGCTCGAGGCATGTGCGGATAATAGTTGACATAGGAGAATGCTTTCATTTTTCTTTTCTAGTAAATTATGTGTGAATTAATTCAATATTGAAATCAATATCTTTTATTCCAACATTTCTTGTGGGAAGGAGTCACTCGTGATTGCAATATTTGCAGTAAATTTGAAGTACGTCAATGCATCTTAATTGTATTCCCACCAACGTGCCTCAATTACAGAGAAGGAAACTAGTTCCAGTTCCAGTTCCAGGACTGCGCAAATTTTTCACGTTGTATTTTGTGGTGGATGTCTAAATGAAAAATTGATCGCCTAAACTAAAACATTTTTTGCTTTCAGCTTTTACCATGGCAATATAACCTTTCCATACATAAGATGGCATAGGAATAGGAAGGATGTACTCTCAAATATATGTTTATCTTCTACGTCAAATTACTTCACAAAATCTTGAGAAACACACCTCCTTTCGACGCAGTACGAAGTAATTTATGTAATTATATTACTGTTGACAGAGCTATTGGTATTTTCATTTCCACACGGACTAACAATTTCTATGAATGACTGCCTGCAGTTAGATAGTAATATAAGCTGCAACGCCAACAAATCGATATAGGATTTAAGTTGTCTTGTTATGTCCATCATATCTATTCCAAAATACCAATGTAATAAGTCCAAAAAATATGTCAAAAGTCTTATATAGTTTAAACTGAAATAATTTAAATTTTGATCTTGTAAAGATCCTTGAATGATTAAACTTGAGACGTGACCTTGAAAGGGTAATTTAATTTGTAATTTAAAAATAAGTAAGAAATGGAAACGTTGGGGCGGAAACGGGGCAACCCACTGTATTATTAAAATAGAATCAGAAATGATTCAGTGAAATGAAAAATGCAACAAACAACTCAAAAGGGAACGATTTTGGATTACGGGCATCAAAATGTATGTATAATGTCTATTAAAAAGAAATTTAACAAAATTATGGTAGTGTTGGCCCTTTACGGTACGGTATATTTTTCGGTACAAGTAGTCTGGCTCTGGCTTATATGTAATTATTGAAGTCATTATTCGCCAATTGCCCGTACAGACCGTATTTCATTGTCTCAATAAGCAAGCAAATCCCGAGTCCTTCAAATGAATTTTACCTTGACCCGCTGCGCTGTGACGGTAACACGGGATAAAATATATTGTGGTAATCACAATATTCGCATTAAAAATAGAGCGACATTCTCGTCTATTCGAAATCGGCATAATGAAAAATTAACATTGTAAATTAAAATTACAATAAGAACACTTAGAGACAATCTTGTCTTTTCGAGAGTCATTTACAACAAAACAGTAACCACCCGTCACGCGCTTTAACTTTATTATAGCCGTATTATACAAAGGAAGATTTCCACACTGAAATATAATTCCCATTTTCCCTAGATCAATATGAGGTGTGCTTTCCGATTGAGCTAAAATGTGGGCAGTTACATATGATAATGACACCGCAAACTTCGATTAAGTTTGTTCGATAAGTAACCATAATCTACTGCCAGTTGCAAAATATATGCACCTTTAAAACGATACATCAATTAATATCATTTTATTCTCTCAACCCATTCAATTCAATTTTTCAACCATTCCAAAACAATTTCCTCAACAGAACTCTAAGCCTAATTAATAAAACTACTAGATTTAATCTTAGACGGAATTTGACCAGGGTTTCCCCAGCCGTGAACTGACCCAACTGTTATCCAGCCAGATATTATAATTTTGTACTTTGTATATAAATTGTGGAAATCTTACCAGATCTACTCGTAGTTATCCACTTTCCCATAAATCGTTAATTTTATTTTCGTCTTTTCCTTTATCCTTTGTCTTTGGGCGAATTGGTAAGGTCATCTTCCTATGGACATATAAAATGTAGTATCCTGAAGACAAAACTTTCCCAGTTATTATTGACACAGTTTCTTAGCGAAACATTTCACTTCACACAGCCAGAAGAATGAACACATTTAAAAGTCACACCAGGATTGAAACGGTTGGCAGGATTGCTGGAGAAGAAGAGAGATTTTGTAAACAAAAGTGGAAAGTTGAAACAGAGATGATAAGAGAGAAGGGGACAATAACCGTAAATTGTAAATTGAAACAAATTAGCGAGTTGAACAAAACTGAATTTAATGTTTTGGAATGAAGAGACCAAGTTCAAAAGATTTGCCTCATTTTATTATCATCTTCGCCTTATCTTTTCCTTTTATTTAAACACAAACACAACAAAAGATACCCACAAACAATATCAACGTGAATAATGCTACGAATTTAATAGATGACGACGCACGGCGACTCACTCACTTGCAACGCGAATAATGTAGTAGTAGTGTGTATTTACTTACGAGTACTGGCTCAGTAATAAAAATGCCTAATTTTCCCTTTTTGAGTAAAGTATCATCAATGCCACATTGTATTAACTGCAGCATGATCTCACAACACATACAACAACAAAAACTTTAAAACAAGCACGCAATACAAGAAAAAAACAATTATTGTGTTGCAATTGCAATGCCAGCCCAGCCGTACTAGTTTAACTGACTATGACTACCACTGATTTTTTATCAAGCGGCGGTGGTGGTGTGCGGTGCAATGATGATTCCATTCCCCACATCCCCTCACCCATAAAACAGAGTAGGAGCAGCCTAGTCGTCTTCGAGTATCTAGCTCTAGTGTAGCAGTGAATTCTCTTTTGTTCTCTTCATTTCATGGGTTGCAAACAACATGAGCACGAACGAATCGTCAGGCGCTTCGTTGCTCTTACCTTACTCATATGTCCACTCCACACAGAATTTTGCTGCCACAACTTTTTCACACTTTTTTCTCGCTGTCGCTTGCAAGTTGCAACTTTGTTCATTCCTCCTTTGGCTGGGTGGTTGGTAGAATTTTCTCATGTTTCTACCTTTAGTGACTGACGTTACGATTTATGACCTTCAGTTTTGGCTTTGATGCGCAAAATTGGAGTAATCCAAACTTTAAGGGTAATTTCGATTAAACCGTTGATTGCGATTAAAACAAGAAAAAGTAATGAATAAGAATACGACGACAAGAAATAATGAAATGTTGTGTGTGGGTCAGTCAGAAATCATATCTATTATGTCATGCGTACTGGAATAATAGTAGATAAATTCTTTCCAAATGCCCTGTTTTTAGCTGAAATTTAATTGTCAGTGTTGTAATATCTAACCCACTTAGTTTAGTGGTAACCTACACTATAACTTGAATGGGGAACTGTCCCAACTGAAAGTTAGAAAGTTGAAACCAATGAATGCATTAAAAATTAGTTTGCATAAAACTTTTAAGTATGAGCTGCATTATGACTTAATCTATCTGACTATGACAGAACGTTTATGAACGTTCGATTGCAGGAAGGAATAACGTTTTTAGAATTTAACTGGAGATGAGATGTAGAATGTTTTGTATTTTATGTAGTCATCTTCTTTGAACAGCTTTCACAATTCACGGTGAAACTTTCACCCAAAACATTATATTTGCTATTTCCATAAAAATTAAAATAGCGTATTTTGGCTGATCTATTTTTTTCATTTTTTGCTACAGATGATAACTGAATTACAGTTAGTTCAGACTCTAACATGCAGCTTTAGCAGCTTTACCGATTTAAATGAGTGAAAAATAAAGGATTTAGTTCTGGTGAAAATTATAATATTACGTTGAACAAATCGAAGAATGCAAATTAATGTAGTAGTTTTTACAACAATCAATTTGTAGTTAAAATGAAAATACATAATGTGTTTCCCTTTACTGTCATGTCGATGGGTTGAAAGACAACGTAATTGGGAAGTATTCCGAGATAACCAAGAAACTGTTAATATGGCACAAATGACAAATTCATTGTCATCAGATAGTTAACCCCGACTATAACAATTAATTTTATTATCTTCTTCATCAACATCAGTGTTAAACGTTGGTGACATAAATATGACATATTTTATTAATTTATTTCATTACTGAATAAAAAGAATTATACGCATAAAATGTGGCATCAAATTTTCAATTATATAATACCCATTTAAAATCAAATACAATACATTTAGGTACACACCAAAACACTGAAGCATTACTACAAAAATACCAAATGATTAGCGTGCTTACAATTCGCACAGAACTCTAATACGTACACCATATGTATCATTTGACAATTTTAGTGCGGGACAGAAAAGAGCGTTAAAATATTTTTCAGAATACAATAAAATTATCCTAAACTTATGTTCAATTGTTTAAATCTATTCGAGTCTCAATCATACAACAGTATTAGGTAGATGTAGTAAAAAGGATCGCCTATCTTTTAGCGATTTACACTCAACGATCAGCAAAAACGAAACGATAGTTCCGCCTAGTTTTTAACTCACCAAAAGCTTCGGAATGATCGGTTAAATTTTTGACTCCTTTTTAATAAAAAAAAAGTACTAAGAAACTTGAGAACTCAGACGCCTTTGGATAATGTAATGTGTTCGAATAAAACTGAAGCTAAGCATAAGTCTTTTCAGCATGTTTTACAGTCTTATATGCAAATTAATGTGGAAAACTGTGGATACTTACGTACATTTTTAATTGTGACGTGATGAAAGCAAATCAATGTGCAAAATAGCTTCTTCATCTTAAGGTTCAAAACGAATCTGAGTCTATAAAAAGCTTGACAAATCGGACATTTACATGCAGTATCAATTCTCACTTTAAGAACGACTCTATACGACAAGACAGATCATGCAATCATTTCATTAACATACAATTAGCGAGTCCTGGTTGTGGCTTGTGTGCTATTCACAACCAATTAAGCAATAAATTCTATAATTAATACGTACCTTGTTGCACATGTATGTGCTTTCATTATTTTTCTAGAGAAACCTTGGGTAGCTTTACAATATCAATTGAAAAAGTTGAAAATTACAAAACCTCAACTTTATTCCAATGTTTCAATCGTTAGCTTATTCTAGGTGAAAATAACACAAACCAAGTTTTAACATGCATTTTTCAATACCGTAAAAAAGAACTAATGTACATTTCAAATCGTGGCGTAACAAAAACCGTTAAATATTTTTTATAAAGAATTGATCCTATATTGTAATACAATATAACGCGATATGAAATCATCAGTGAAGATGATTTCTACGCGTTTACTGGGAAATTATGATAAATGCAAATCAGCTCCCTCAAAGAAAAATCAAATAATATGTGACTATTACCAAAGGTCATCGGACCACAGTTTGATAAAATTCAAATGACTTGACTCAACAATAGCCGTGTCCAAAACTTATTACTTATATAAAAAAATCAATATCTTCTTATCAAATCATTCTTAAAAATTGTACCGTGCATTCATCAAGTTCCACATTAACGTTCCTAACCTTTCCCAATCCACATCTATATGTACACCAATGGTTCTTTAACTAAACCTACACTAATACTAATTAATTAGCTTTAATTACTTTCACTCCAACTAAACCATCTATTAGCAGTGGCCTCAGTATAGCAATGAGACATTACAACAGACAAACAAACAACTGATATTTACTTGAAGTACAAGATCGGCTAATAATACCATCTTCTATAAGTTTACAATAATAATAATGTATGTAAGTATACCATAAAACAAAAGTTTGCGCTGTATCCATTACTAACAATGATAGGAACGTTTTTCTACTTGTTCAAATCAAAGTTGTGAGTGGGTATATTGTGAGAATCAACTTATTTTTAAACGTTAGTTTTAATTAATGATGCCTGAGGGATATAGATTCGTGCTTTCAGTTTTTATACGCCAATACTGAGCTACAACTGCCTTATTTGATCGTTTCAATTTTTTGTGGGGAAGCAGTTAGTTAGTCACCTACCTAGTTTCACCAATGTACATGAATCGTGTACACAACATCTAACGTACTCATGTATTGTTCTCCTCCTACATTAGACACTTTCTTATTTAAACATTTATTCACATCCTTGAAAGTCAAACTTAATATTTCAGAATATATATTCATAAATTTTCTTCCTGCATTTTGATGGTCCATCTTAAGGTTGACCCAGTCAAGTCCCGACACGGACTTGTTCATATTGTATGATTACATATTAAGACTTAAAGAAAACTTACTGTATGTTTATATGCTTACCATGTATGAACGTGTTCCTAATGCTGTTCATGACGACAAATAATTAATATGATTATTATTATTATTATTACATATTTTTATATTTTATATTAAATACATAGACATACACACCTGGAATACAAGCCTTGGATTTTTAATCCAGCAATCTGTAACTCTAGTTCATGAAGCGACCAATAAAGTTACAATCATTTTAGGTGAATAATTACTAGTGGAGTTATACAAAAAAGTTTTAGCTACAAAGACTCAATCATAGAAATATCTGGGAATTGGTTCCCGGCGTTGAAACAAGGTGAGGAATCAATTTGCACGTGCTGAGATGAGATGAAATTAATAAGCACTGAGTTATGACACGTCTTGATCATCGACGTCATGAAGTGCTTCCTTTGCTTCACTGTCACCTCCTGTAATTCAAGAAAAAGATTTTATTTTTATAAATGCCAATATATCCATAAAGTTCAGAGAATTCCGAGTGATGGTTAACATCAAATTAACTATCACTACGCCTAGAAATTGTGTAAATTACACACCTTCAGTTCCTTCGCCTTGCATGTCCGAGGTCCAAAGAGTGAGATTGTCTCGGAGCAGCTGCATGATGAGAGTTGAATCTTTGTAACTCTCCTCGGAGAGAGTGTCCAGTTCCGCAATGGCATCATCGAAAGCCGCCTTGGCAAGACGACATGCACGCTCAGCTGAGTTTAAGATCTCATAGTAGAACACGGAGAAATTCAGAGCCAGACCTAGACGGATTGGATGAGTGGGTGCCAGCTCATTCATCGCAATATCGCTTGCCGATTTATATGCCACTAAGGAATTTTCGGCAGCCTCCTTGCGATCCGCAGCGGTTGCGAACTCTGCCAGATAACGATGGTAATCTCCCTTCCTGTTGAAACAATTCAAAATATCCAATAACGTAGCCCAAAATTTCTCCAGTACTTAAAGTAAAACATAATATGATAACAAGTGCAAATTCACGTACATCTTGTAGTAAAACACTCTGGATTCACCAGTGCTTGCACATGGAATTAAGTGTTTGTCAAGTACAGTTAGAATATCGGAGCAGATTTCCTTAAGTTCTTTCTCAACCTGAAAGTAGTCAATTTAAATGAGTTAAGCAAATGCCTCCTCAAGGTGACATTAATTAATCAGTGAAAGTAGTGAAAGCGATACAATAATAGGAAACTGATATTTACCTGCGCGCGATACTGACGAATCATTTCCAGCTTATCTTCCCCTCCCTTGCTTTCCTCCTTTTGTTCGATAGACGAAATGATCCTCCAGGAGGCTCGTCGTGCTCCAATGACATTCTTGTACGCAACAGAAAGTAAGTTCCGTTCTTCAACGGTTAACTCAACATCCAGACTAGCGACTTTCTTCATGGCCTCAACCATTTCTATAATTTGCAATGAATACATCAATCATTCAATCCAATCATCTCTACTGCTGATAACTGATTAAAAAATGAATGTGCAATGACAATAGCACATGGTTAAAATGGTACAGTTTTCCAGTACTCAAGCTACATTTGCATAACATTCAAATTATGTGTCAAATGCTTTTAAACATGCGTCGTTAATATTTACTATATTTCTTTATGTACCTACGTACGTACTATTTCAAAATAAAATTGTTCTACATGCATCCACAGGGACGGTTCACTGCTGTCGGAGAGTTCGAAAGTTGTTTAACTACTTTCGGAATGCAGGGCATTACATGTATTACCCCTCAATTTTCAGGCGATACTATTCAACTACAAAACTACAATACAATTGAACTTTCGAATTCGAATGATTTTATTTTTTAAAAATTGCTCAATGTCCCAAAGAACTCCACTTGAGCTAATCTTTATAGGCTGATAATTAAAATTCAATAATGTCAGTTGACTCATTATTCAGCAAGGCTTGCCCTTCACTTGCCTCCGTCGGTGTAATAGTGTAATAAGGATAATTGTCGTCGTTTGCAGTATTACCTTTTCCTATCTCAAAACTAACTGATTCAAACTAATGAGAACGAATAACTGGAGATTCCGTTGATCACAAATCGATTTACGAGCACAAGTAAAACTGGACGAATAACGAATAAAGTTTGAGATATTGAGATATGAAAAAACTGTAATAATTAATTACTTACCATCGTATCTCTCCGCTTGTTCAGCCAATTTGGCTTTGTAGACGTTATCCTCACGGTCGGACATTGTTAATGACTATAGTTTTTGTTAAGGTACAAATTAACCACAAAAATATGAAATTAGCACTACGATTGAACCTTCAGAAGTAAGTGCTTGATTCCAACCCTAAAAATGAAGCGGTTTTATGCTTCGAGAGATTTAGAATGGAGTTTTATATGGAGATAGAAGCTTCTGGTGACTGAACTGACGGTAATGTAATGTAAAATCTTTTCTACACAATGAATAAAATTGCTACCACAAATTTGATTAGAAACAAAAATGTGAATTGCTAAAAATCGTTCAGTGAAACCTTTTCTCAAGAAAGAAATGAGTTTTTTCCTAATAAAATGGTTTCTCTAAAAATATTAAAATACTGACAGTGGATCTCGTCAAAACTCTTTCTCTCTCGCAACTCGCCTGTAGGAATTTTTTTTCCTTCTTCTTCTTTCATACAGTTGGGTTTAGTTGCACAGTGGTGACGAATGGTGGTGGTGGTAAGTAAAGCTGTAGTTTGTGTGTGGTTGTCGTCGTCGTTCTTTGGTAGCTATGCCACTATCTATGCCGATTGCCAATAATGCCAGCAAATTGTAGCAGTGCCGTAGTAGCCGCAGCCGTGCGTCCGTCTTCTTCCTTTCGGCGTTTGCCGTCTTGTTATATACAGGGAAGGGTAAGCAAAAGCAAGAGCGACCAAGTACGTAGTTAGTTACTCCTATGTAGTTTTAGTTGCATATTTCTCTGCTTGTCTTGGGTTTGTGGCAGCAGCGATCATCCCCAAAAGACAGGCACACCGAGCCACCGAGCAACGCAACAACGGAAGATGAATCAAAGGTAAAGTGAAGCAATGCAATTGCAGGAGCAGAAGCGGATTTTTCCTTCTTCGTTCCTTTTCTTGCCTCTCCTCCCATTCGCAGCCAGTTCCTTTTATTTCGTCCGTCCGGTGCGCTGAGTCTCAATTTCTCTTAAACAATGCATGAGAGACGTGGACATGAAAAGCACTCTCAACGCTCAACAACGTTCATCCGCCATTCTGCCTGCCTTTCCCTATCCTCCCCGTTCTTCTCAGTCAAGCAAGAGTAGCTGCAATCTACAATGCAATAGAAAGGTGAGCTAAAACTCTGCCACTAGAGCTATTACATTGCATTCGCTATGCAATTATGGCTTGTGCCTGTGTTTCATGAATGTTTAGTCGTAGTTTTGTGATGTAGCGGAAAGTGGATGATGATGATGGTGGTGCATGACGAACTGGATCTATCTGGAACTGGAAGAAAGGAACGAGCATGAAATGAACAGCAAGAGAAGAGCAGACAGTTGAATGAAGTTGAAGTACGCCGAGGCGACTGCTGCGTAAATTGGAATGGAGGAAGGAACGAAGAATGCTAAAATTACAACATAACATACGTGCTGCATTTAAAGAGAGGGCGGCGGTACGGTTGTAGCAGGAGCGGTATGACTTAATGTCATTCATGACTGTCACTAACGTCAGATTCAGATATTACTTTTGCCAAATCAAAAGTGGAAGTGCGGAGTGGAGCATGAAAGCAGAGGAAGGAGAGTCAGTGCACGATGATGCAGGGGTTATAGTAGTAGTGGGTTTAAATGCAATTAAAAAATCTAACATCCATCCCCATAAAATACATTGTTGTACAAATACATGGGAAAGATGATACAAGGTGACACAATGGGCAAAACTCTCCTATCCTTTTGTGTTTCTAACGCATGTATTAACAATGCAATAGCAAAAAAGCGCTTCGATTCGACTACACTTTTAGTTTTAGAAGTCTGAAACTAGGCAGAACGCAGAAGAGTGAAGTCTGAAGTGAGCCTAGCCGGAGACAGACCTAGAAAGAAGCTTTGCTTCGCTCTCTGTCTCTCCTCGTTCGTTCGAACTTGGAAACGAAGAAAGAAACGAGCCGTTTCTCCGCTGAGACTGAACTGATTGATAATGACGATGAGGAGGAATCCTCTCAGATATTCAGATATGCTCTCAGGGTATTGCAGCAGCAAATCGTGAATTCGCCCCGAACTTTGCAAATCACTTAAACTTTAAGGAAGGAGGCATAATATAGTAAATGTAAGCGCTTAAAATAGTTGAGTGTGACATAGTTGCGAAATGAGCCGTCGGTAAATCGCAATATTACTTCATTGATTGGACGAGCTATGCGTTGTCATTCGAAATATTGCTTATTGTCTTAAGTATTTAATTACTTCAATTCATAATTAAATGGAAACGACCAGCTGCACGGATGATTTTGATTTTCATTGTATCTCGTAATGATCATATCTTCTAATCGTATGTTGTGCAAGTTTATACACGATGCTTAACTAATGTATTTACCAAAAACAGCAAATTATAATATTATAAAACAACAATGTCGTTTTTTAATTTACAATTTTTCATGCTTTACATTGCTAATCAAAACATCTTTTTAAACAAAGAGTATGTAAATGGCCAACAAGTTGAACTGATATTATTATTAAACAATGAATGATGAAAAGCCTGTAGTGTCCGGAAAGGTGGTACTCTCAGTAGCCAAAATTTTATGCGCTAATATTCTTCAATGAATGATGAATAAATAAATGATAAATGACCTGCAAAGTGTGGAGAGATTTTGCGATTGGCTTCTGAAATAACTGTTGGTGTCAGAATAAGAATGACGTTTTTTATGCAACAACCTCACCGGCGGTCGGTGGCTGGCTGGCTCAGCTCCGGCTCCACCACCACCACTTACACACAGTGGGACTTTAGAGGTTTAGAATACTCTTCCTTTCGTCCTTTCTTTTTCAGTTTGTGTGGTGTATCGCGAATCAATGAACTATCTATCCTACTTCTATTATGTTGCTCCTGCTACTACTACTACTACGTACTACTAGAGAACTCTTCCAAAGAAGGTAAACTTTTATTAAAACGGAAAAGAAAGGAGAGATTTTCTCGGTTTTCTCGGTACACGACATAAGACAAGGCACAGCAGCTGCAGCGGAGGAATAATGAAGGAAGGAAAGGAATATTAAAATGTACAGAGGGCCAAAGTATTGATAATTCTATGAGGAGTTGAGTAAAGCAGGGGTCGGGTAGCATTAGATTCGTGTGATGCGATGGGATGATGCCAGCCAGAGTTGCATGCAGATGTGCACTGTGCAGGCATGCAGACGATGAATGCGTATCAAGTTTTTATCAAGTGAGTCAGAGTCAGGTACTCTACCCGGACTCAAGCCTCACTCTCAATCTCATTCCAACAAATTCCAGTTCGGTTTCGAGTGGAACGCAGGATGGGATTCTCAAGCGCAAGCGGCGTCTGCCTACTTGACAATTGACTGGTTTCAGGAAGAGGAACTGCATGAAAATGACTATCCTTCAAGCACACTTCATTAGCATTTTGCATTAGATTATATCATTTTACCAAATATTTGCATCTGTAGTTTATGCTAAATTCTTCATTCATCGTTTCACGTATTTTAAAGGCCTCTTGGTCTTGTTCTCTGTCATAAAAATATTGCTTTCCACTAAAAATGAAAGATTACTCATTAAAATGTTCGGTAACTCCCGTTTAAATAACTGGGATTATTATACTGTGTTAGCAAAGAATGCAGCTTCAGACTTCCATGATAACATATTTCATGTGAAACGTAATTTGGTTGTCTTACACTTCACAGTCCTACCAGGACAGATAATATAGGTACATATTGCCGGAAACTAGAGTTAAAGGACCTTTCTTCTGCGTATTATAGTTTCCGCAATGTTAGAAGCATATTTTATGTCAATGAAAATCAGTGCATGATACACAAGTTAAGAGCAAACAACAGCAGGCAAAAAGGCAGATGCAATGGCAATAGATGCATTGCATTGCAGGGAATTTTGTCGTGGGGATTATGATTGCCGTCGTATTTAGAAAGGGGCATTAACTGTTTCAGAGTCTCGTTCAGTAGCAGTTGCAGTTGGCAGCAGATCGCAGCGGAACGTATGACAGAGGAGACGGACAAGGGAAGCCAAAACGAAAGCAACCCGAATAAAAGTGACAGAGAGGCAAACAGCAATCTGAAAAAACAAACTTCTTCTTACTTCAATTCGTTTATGTAAGTAGCAGCCACAAAGTCACAGCCGATATAGAAAGGAAGTTCCGGTAGAAAGGACTTCTGGTTGTACATATTTTGCATCTTATTGCGTTCCTCTTGTAACAATTTGATCTGGTCGTTTTCACCAATTTAGAAATTGCAATGCAATGCGCGAATTTATGTTTTGACAGAACTAGTCATTCATGAAAAAATAGTGAATTAATACAATGGGTTAAAAACTACATTTGCAAACAATAAATGTATAAGCGCTTGCTTGTCTTGTCCTGAAATATTTTACTTAGTAAAGCTTTCACTTTCAATTCAAATTGTCGTTTTATGTCCAGAAAAGGAAATTTTTTACTAATAAAATCACTCATATATTTGCTATAGACGTCAATTACAGAAATGTATAAAAAGCACAAGTAAAAAATTACAAATTCACTATAACTTGCGTGCACCCATCGAATTAATAAGCCATCTCTGAGCACTGTGTAAATGGTATTGGAGCACCAGTAATACCACCCAATGAATCATGTACCCAATATCGGTTGTACTTTTCGGAAAAGTTGGAGATTGTACATATATTGGGAAATAAAACAATGAAGAAATGCACAAACACAATGGTTTGAGCATACCGATCACTCAATTTTACTACTGAATTGACGAATAAGCGGTTTCATAAAGCCATACGAAATCACATTCTACAGCTTGATGATGATGACTCATGACCCACCTCTAATACATTCATTCAGAATATGAACTTCAGATACATACACGTTGTGAAAATTTAACCTGCTCTAAATCCGTAAGGTAGTAAAGATTACAATTGCCCTCCAACTAGTCAATACGAGAATTTGCTTCTTGTTTCAATTCAACTAGTACACACAGTGATTGTTGTTTCATGTATTAAGCATATAATAATATGATGTGTTGTGATTTAGACTGGCATTTCATTGAATTGAATTTTATGTACGGATTGTGTACCAATTTCACATAATGCATCCTTTCGCAACGTTGGAAAGGACAGGGTTTTTAAGGAGGGTTTTGGGATGGGTTGGATCGTTGGATGGATGTGATACTTATGTTATATGAATTTGTTTTTTTCTTTTGTAATGCAGTTTTAGCTTATTGCTTTTTGGCTGGTTTGTGTACCGAAAAAGAAAGTGGCTAGTAGAAACCAAAAACAATAACCTAACAAGGCTTTTTGTGATCGCCTTTCCTTATGGAGCTGCTGCGCTGCTTCTGCAACTGAGTGAATGATCTAACTTTTTGGGCAAGGTAATTTTGGAGTAAATGATAAAAAAGAACAAAATAAGAAGCTTTCTTCGCGGCAGGATGAAAAGAAATTGAACAGAAGAAGATGTAAGGGCAGCCTAATGGTTGATATGAGGAGAGGATTGTTCATTTCCACAGTACAAAATGATGATGTGCTTACTATGAATGACACTTCTACTCTACGAGAATGCATGCGTAAATTCAAACTGCAAGTGCATTGAAATGGAAAGTGGCTGATGTGAGTGCGACCATACTGTCCTCGCAATGCGACTGACTGCTCATGTTGTTCTTGTCGTCTACAAAAAGAAAAAGTTTTTAATATTTTGTTATAACCATTCCAACATTTTTTTCAAACCACCAAGAAAAATAAAACCGTTTATAATACAATATACTTTCTTATTAATACTTGATAACAATATTTTTATACTATACATATGTACTACAAATGAATTAGGCCAAAATATTTCTAACATGCTAGTGCTGCAAGCGGACGAGATTCAGTGGGAATTAAATATGTATTAAATATATTACATTATGTTGATACAAATCCATTTATTATGTAGGTATAATACGGCGTCACACATAGCATGACATGTGATGGGTGACTATAATGCTGGAAGACAAGACTAGAAGTTGCAAGTTGCAAGTAGCACTCTACTAAAATCTCATCACTTCTTGTTGTATGCAAAAATGTTTATCGCTAATGTTTAACGTTGCAAATTACGTACAATTCGATATGATTGACCTCGGACCATTCTTTCGCGTTATAAGAGAAATATATTCACCAATACCCACTTGAGATTACTTCGTCTTTTTCACTTTTTCCTTTCAGTTACCCTGGAAGAACACCTATAATTGTGTTGCACGGTGCAACTTGCACCTATTAGATTACACTGCGTCTAATCTCGGTCATCTTTGCTGTCTAGTGATTTCCCCGTTACCGTCGATTTGGTGAATGGTAAACCAATAAAAGTCTGTGCTGTTTTATACGACCTTGATCTTTTTTATTTATTGCATTGATTCCTTTTATTGGATCTTGGATATTGCTTTGTTAGCTCAATTTTTCAATTAACTCATTATTGTTCATCATTTTTACTCATACATGTCAAAACTATTTATGTTCTGGCTAGCCTCACTTTCAGAGAATAAATAGAAATATCTTGTGAGTATACAGTTTTTTATATAATTTTATATGTAAATTTATAATGAATATAAACTTTAAAGGAATTCTAAATAATGCTTCGTGAACGTGAAAATTTTCACAACGCAATGATATTAGTAGGTGAATGGAATCTATCCCAAACCGAGTTTCATGCACAATAGAAATGCATACTTCGACAAACATTAAAAACTTCTTCTCATTTAGGTATTCGGTATGCGTAAGTTGGTATTTTTATGCAGCATTCCAACAAATTATATAATAAATGCTTCCATCCAACCGTAATTCCTAGAAGTAAAACTTTTTCATTAACTCTGTGAAATGAGTGTGATGCTATGCTATTAAAAGCATCTATGCTATATTTTCTCTGTTCTTCTATACTTCCAACTATGAAAACAGAGACAAAGGAAAAAAAATGGAATAACTTTAAGCTCAAATGTTTGCAGTCTAAAAATAATATGCATAAGTTTTTGTTGATTCTAACAAAGTAAGTAATGCGAAACGCGAGAAAATAAATTGACCACAACACAACCAATTCATATTTCATTGTACACATGGCAATTTGTTTAACACTTTTTAGCTTGTTGATTTCGATGTAGGCAACGATGGAACCAATATAACCTATGAAACTCATGCTCTCTACCATATATAACGTGCAAACGATACTTTCAGCAGGAATTCTGGAAATATATATACCATTACATTTTGTTAACATTTTCATTCTTTATCGATATGATTGTAAAATGGCGAGGTTAGGGTTAAATGTAAGTTTGAAATCACTGACTGACGGAAATAAGTTTGAAAAGCCGTTCAAGTTAAAGATGAACGCAGAAATTCAATCCCTTTATTTACTTAAAGTGAAATTAACAAATTATAAATTATTAGGTTTGTTTGCTATTTCCCTGTCTTGCGTTTTGCGTTTCTTATAACTGTTTCATGTTTTATTGCCAGCAGAAGTAAACGAAAAATTCATATGACTCAAAGGCGACAATGAATTTTGGAAGCTACAATTGCAGTAAAATCCACAATCAGATTATAGTGATTTTCATAAAACGTAATAGCAAAATGAATGAACGAAACTTATATTAGGTGAGGAAGCAGTTTAAAAACACACCTTCAGAAATTGTCTGTCAGCGGATGTAGAAACTAAATCAGTGGCATTTAAGCCAATACCTAAAATGAACACTTGGCTGATTTATTCCTATTCCAAATCCATTGCATTTCATTTCTATTTGTTGATCTTGCACATGTTTGTTAACGCTAATTTCTCATTGTTTAGGATTGCTTCTCTCAGAGTCTTGATTAGTGCGCAAAATATTTGTTAACTCACCACACCCATTTTGTAATTTGGCCTATCACATGACCATTACAACGCCCACCAACTTAATCTGTGCTACTAGCCGAACCGCGAGACTCGAGACTGAACTACATGTTGATTTTGGGTTTTCATTGTAAATAATGTCTGTCATTTTGTTGACGAGTACAACGCAGGTTTTACTCATGAAATGAATAGATTGTTATTTTAAAGCTAGTGAATTGATTACCATAATGTGTTATGACAGAGGCTTACAAACCACAAATGCAAATTTAGCATTTACTCATATGGTACAAATAGGAAGTTATTTCATCTTCTGTAAAAAATATCGGATTGTGAAATGATGATATTTTTATATTTAATACTGTACAGCAAATTATGAGAAACAATGACTTTACTGTTTTTTATTAATTTCGTCTTTCATTTTGTTCGATTTTGCATATTTGGTGAAATTTTATCAGTCTTTTGTCTCATATTACATACACATCATAATTCTTTCTGACAGTCGACCGTCAAGTATACTTTCGATATTAAACAGTACAATGAAACGATTTGATCCAGTTTCATGACCAAATATTGTACACTTTTGTTCGAAATACATAGTATATAAAATACACTAATTTATTAATAGTACTTATGTCACTGAAACGTTCGTTTTGATTAAGGGAGAAAGATGGGAAAAGCAAACATTTTTACGCAGTCATGTATGAATTTTATATAAAGCTTAAAACAAATCTAATACAAATTTATTCATCCTAATGAAATTGTACAAACTTCATGTTGTTAAGATTGCAGCAGGGCAACCGTATGAATTAAATAAGTACGGATCAATGATCATACATATTCAAGGAAAATCAACCACGAAGCATATTCAGGCGTTACGTTTTGGACGTAAAAGGTTTTCCAAATAAACAAAAAAACTGAACAAACAACACAGCAAAGTCACATTGTAATTTTACCTTATTTTCAGTCGTCTCCAAAGTCTGTATTCCAGAATGTTGTGGGGGTAATAAAAGAAATGCGTTTCAAACGTCGATACATAGGTATTCCTACATTACGCAATGTCTGAGAAATGCTTTTCTGTCAGTGGAGTCATTCATAATTAAGGCTTACAATATCTAAGTTTATTAACTTACACTGTTAAAATTACTTTTGATAAAAAATTTCAGATGCTAACATCAAGCCTAAATTTTGGAACAGGCTACCATCTATGCTAAACGCTATGCTACCATCCAAATTCCATGCTACCATCAAGCATAAATTTTGAAACAGGCTACCATCAGTGCTAAATGCTATGCTACCATCTAAATTCCATGCTACCGTCCAGCTTCAAGTTTGGCCCAGGCTACCATCAGTGCTAATGTCTATGCTACCACTCAAATCGCATGCTACTATCCAGCCTAAAATATGTCCCAGGCTACCATCTATGTTAAATGCTATGCTACCATCCAAATTAAATGCTACCATCAACATTAAAAATGCCGCATGTTTGTCCGGGTTACCATCTATGTTAAAAGCGATGCTACCATTGAAATCTAATGCTACCATCAAGATTAAAAATGCCTAATTTTTGTCCGGCCTACCATCTATGTTTTTGATATACGAATAATCAGATCATCTGATTTAGATTTTAAGCGAAGCACCTCATGGGTATAAGGCG
>VYYJ01000692.1:0-47324 GCA_021029165.1 Cyphoderus albinus | reverse complement strand
GTATCGTACTTACTTGCACTCGCATGCTGAGTTTTGGCTCGTTCTCTTTTCACCCTTTCGCTTGTTCACCCAAATTTATTATTATATTGTTGAACATGCTCGATCTCCAGTCTACGCTTCATCGTAATAAGTTATGCATCATTACAGCTAAATTACTAACCGACACCTTCAATTTCATAATTCAAAAAAATAAGTTGGTAAAGTAGGATCTAAGCATATTGTTTTCAGAGTCGGCTTCTTTTTAAATACAGGCAGGTCCAGTTGTGCTCATCTCTAAAATATATTATTATCTGGTGAAGTTGAAGGCGTTATAAATGGATTTTATGAGAATGGTAACATATGCTTTCTCACCTCATATATTTCTTTCTGCTCGGCCTCTGTCTGCGTCCATCTCGCTTTTCCGCCTCCTTTCTTTATTGTACTCACAATCCAATTATTACTATGAATGTATGGATCCTTCAAATTTCTTAAATGTTTGTACTTTTCGTAAATAGCTTTTACCCCTTTCACTTCACCACCAGAAAATTTATTTTGTAGTTGTAGTTGCAGACTCACTGTTTGGTTTGAAACTCACCGATAACAATAACTTGGAAGTGCAGCATGGGAACTTGGAAATGTGCACTTAAAAATTTTCTTGACAAAGCCTGCATTTTCCGTAATTCATCTCAATGAATCATGTTCGAAGTTGGAATGTACCTGAATCTGAGGGGATAATTTTAACATTATTAACGGAGTGTTTTGCATAGTAGTTGCATAGAAAAACAAGCTTAAATAAGCGCTTTAAATCCTCTCCAGGTTCCTAAAGCTTTGACTGTCACCTCCACCATAAGTAAACATTTGATTCATTCTGTCACTATGAAAACCGTTTATCATTTTCCCTTTTTATCGATAATATCCATAAAAAAACTGGACAAGTGTTTGTACATACATACATTGGTCAACGCTACACGGTTTGTACCAAGTACCGATACAGAATTACTAGAACCAACTCAACCAAATCCGAAACAAATGTTGTTTTTGTATTTTCGTTTCTACAAGACGCGAGTGAATGTATGGCGAGATTTAGATTTAATTTTACACTCCACCCTCGCAATCACAAGCTGACCACGCAGGTGATGAGGATAAAAGAAATGCACACATAAACTGCATAAAATGCTTTCTTATTAATAAAAATGGATGCATAAGAGAAACAAATCCTTATCTAGTCTGTGGAGCAGTTACGTCATACATTTCTCGTCATGAGTCGTGATCTTTTCATACAATGAATAACAATGCTTGTGAATATATTTTACATCTAGTAAAAATGAAAATATCAGAGCGGAGAGTATTTATACGAAAAGTGACAGGCAGCATCAGATTCTATCTCCTGTTCTGGGATTACCATCACCTGTCTGCAGCTTTCTGTTCCTTCTCATAATAAAACACCAACAAATCGCCGCGCACGCACACGCACCACGCATGCACCCACGATTACGGAGATGATATGAAATGATGATGTGTCAGCAGCGTAAAATGAAAACAGTCAGAGAATGGATCTTCTTTTTGGGCAAGTTTCACTTCAATTTTTACAAACAGTTTTTACTTATTGTTATTTATTAAGCAAGGATGATTCGGTATTTTGTGAAAATGAAATGAAAAGTTGCAGTTGCAGTTACGACGGGTAAACTTTTTAAACGGAGGAGTGTTTTTAGCAGAAGCTGACAAATTGATGGGATGAAATAATAAAATAAAATGCACACTTACCAAAACGTGTACTATACCCACAAGCGTGCACATATAAACGCATTTACTTTGTTAACCATTGATTGGGGCTATTTGGTTTTTCCTCTTTTCAATTTCAAGTTGTGAATGACCAAGTAAACTAGTGTAACCGAAGAAGCTTAGTCATTTCCACTTTCTAACGATTCTCTTTTATCCATTGTGTTATATAATACTTAAACGCTTTCAGTTTATGCTATTGTTATAAAAAATATTAAATATCTATCAGTCGACTCAGCGAAAATGATTTCGCTTTTCTTTATGTAATCATGTTTGCCTTTTAATAGGTTTTTATTTTATGATGGTGCCGGACTGACCGGCTTCTGATCTGACTGAAGTGTACAAATATGCGCACTGCGTTACACAAAGCATAGTCAAAGAGGAGTTTAATGATCTGATTTAATTGCTATTCGGTCACCAGCAATGTAAAAAAATTTACCGTCGTCTTGCTTTATAAAATTTGTTCGTTTTCATTGTCCAGAACACGCCTTCGCGAAAACACTAATCATATTTCCAACCTAAACAACTCCAATTGGCACAAATTGGTACTTGGTACAAAAACACAACACAGACACACAAACAACAACGGATTAAAAACCATAATTCCATGATCAATTTTTCATCAAGATCGAAGAAAGATGAACGGGTTGAGCTGAAGTTGATGATCCTTTTGTTTACCTTGATTTCGTTTATTTTACCAGATCACCATCGTCCACAACATGCTATTACAGATAAGCGGCTTCAATTTTATGGAACTTGCGTAAGCTCATTTGTGTCATTAAATGATGCGCTTTTGCAGGTTAACAATAACAAAACATATTAAAGACTTAAAGGGGATTCCATCCATGTGCAAGGTGACTGGGAGAAAAAGGGGCAACGTTTCATAATAAGCTTATTACGAGATGTTATTAGGGACTAATGGGCGATAGAAGGAGTGTGCTGAGCAAAGTGGAGCAATGAAAATGAAAAATTATTGCTGCAAGGATGAAGAATGAGAATCAGTCTAGAATGATGATCGGTGTATTATGGATTGCTTACACATGTGGATGCAATTACTTTAGTTGCAGTTGTTTTTATCGAAACTCAACGGTCGGGTTGGAGGTTTCACCTGGTCAGCAAAATTGGTCGTGGCTATATATTACAGCGTGCTCTCTATTTCCTATCAATCATAATGGCGGGCGATTACCTTGCAATAACAAGACTCTTTAACAATCCGTTTTTAAAATTGGGCTGAGAACCATTTGCATTGATTACAAAGTTTGTAGACCCTAACTATAAAACTTACATCATCATTGAAAAGGAGTAAGCGGTGCTACTACACACTTGGAGATACTAAGAATGGTGACGATATAGCATGAAATCAATTTCCGGTTAACATTACAATCAGAGCTGCAATACGATCGGAATAGCTATATGAAACTCATCTGGTGATAGCTCATATCGGATGTACAACTAATGTACAATTAATACACTTTAAATCCCACTTTTTATTTTTTCATTCGTTACAATTGAAATTATCGAAAGTAAATTTTATTTATATATTAATAAAGAATAGAAACGAAGTTCATTAGCCTGTTGTGATTAATTAAAAGTAATTAAAATGGTTTACGGCTGTGGCTCGACCGAAGCATAAAATTTTTGCTTCCGCTTCTCAGTAGAATCCTTTCCTTTTTCAATTTTTTTATTTTTGGTTTTTGTATATAAAAAATGTCATTTACAAGAAAAATTTATCAATGTATTTTGACATCTTTAACCCTGTAAGTCTAGCCTATTCTAAACAATTGGCAGCTTTTCGTTTCATTGTCATATTTCCACTGCGCCACTCAATAAAAAGTAATTAAAACATGACGCACATCCCTTTCCCAATATTTAGAACACAACGCAGCAAACTAGACATTGAGCAAAATTTCAGGATAAAACGGAAAAAATCCGGATAAAACTAGTCCAGTACTGGAATATGAAATACAAAAACAGAGTCAAAACCATGGGGTCAAGGTGTTCACTTCTTTTTCCATTTCTTTTACCATTTTCATTCCCCAACATTTTACTTCGGATTATTATTTTATTATTCAGAGATAAGAAGTGTGTCGATGCAATTTAATTCTGGTGTTCCACAAACAAGAAATTTTGTTATAGACGATTAGAGGGGAATGGGAGATATGGTTTACACGTATTACGTATCTGACACTTTGCTTACATTACATCTGCTGTTTATTGACAATCTCTTTCTTGTATCTCGAATTGATGCAAAGTGGTGGTTGTGGTTTGATTCTGTTTTAGTTTTATCATTTGACAGTCCACCTGGAATTTTGTTAACATGATCGTATCCATGTTTAAAATCTTTGGCGACGATTTTTATACATTACACTTTGCTATTCCAAAAGGTGTCCTATGAATAGGTAATTTTACGTGCTATGATTTTAATGTTTGGTAGCCAGATAAAAATTGTTTACAATAACTTAAAATAATACAGGAACCCAAAATATTTAAAACCTAATTTCAGAAGAAAAAAATGTCTTAAGGTATAATCATGTGTCCATTATAGGAGGTGTTAAGTGAATTGAATTGAAGAGTTTAGCAAAAAAAAACTAAATTACAACTTAGAGCGGGTAATTTTTATTTTCGTATTTATATTTCAATATAGAAAAGGAAATCTTTCAAAATAATGCGGAATAATTTACAGTTACACTGGTGGTGGTAGTGTTTATTTAAAGGAAACCGAAACTGGAGATGTAAACCGCTTACGGGTATACTTTTATATGATTAAAGGTTCAAGTTGAAACTCTAATAATACATTACCTAGTAGATCACGTAACAAGAGGTAACTGTAAAATGTCCACATGGTTTAAAAAAATAAACTGTACACCCTGTGCTCTACTTCTTATTTTTTGTTCGCATCCCATTATCGCCCATTTCCTCCAGCGGTTTATTCATCTAGGTTGGCAATCACAAAAAATATGGATAACGGTTCTCTTGCTGTTGCTTTACTTTTTACTTCATATGCTGATGGCAAACATTTAAAAATGCACTTTACACTCCAATCGGTGTGCCCCTATTCGAAAAATATAAAAGGGAAAGCTGCAATGTGTACATCCAGACTGTTAGAATGAATGGACGTTGTTACCTTTCTTTTATTATGGAGAACCACAAAAAATGTGTTCACCTTAATCTTATGTTATAAACTGATAAAACCGTTATTCAGACAAACAGATATTTAATATGGGTGATTTACCTTGATTTTTTTCTGTTTACACATTCATACATTGAAGGAAAGACGCAATAAAAAATACACATAAAGTACATTTTTAATATTAGAAACGGAACTGAACGAAATTGGTTTCAGAAAGTGCTCATCAAATATTACCAAAAAAACTAAACCAGAATATTTCGGTAAGGAACAACAAAAACCGTTTTTCAAGGTTTTGTAAATAAAGGTATGGTTCCGATTCACATCTTTTAAATTGCTTATTGACATTGACTCAACATATTTTTCTTTGACCGAGGTGAGCTCTTGGGGTTTCTTTTCATTCTGCGGTTCGCTGTATTACAGGTTGTTTCTTAATGTTCTTGATAAGATTTACTTGTTGACATAACGTTATTTTTGGCGGAAGAGTCAAGAAAATCTCTGGAATTTTGTTACAATTTATGTCTCTTCCGTTGCATCAAAAAACTGGAGAGGTTTTAACATAAACTTTGTTGAGCTGCTCGACTGATGTTTTTTTTTCAAATGCACAGTTTTTCTTCAAATGTCTTTTTGTTTGATAACCAGACCAAATCAACACATTTAAAAATGATGTATTTACGTAGGCATAGGTGAATGGTCATTGCACTGGATTGGGTGCTGAAATGCAGATAAATGAAGGCATTTATTTGTTGCCTTCTTTCTTGGTTTGGCTGGCTTGGCTTCGATATTATTATCTTGTCTAAATTTACACAATTGATGGGATGTAATGGATATTACCTGGGTCGGACGGGTTGCTTTTCCATTTTTGGATGAATAGATAATGTGAATATCCGCCGCTGCCGTTCTTTTATATACACACTGCAACATACAGTTCAGTCTGCACATTACGATATGATTATGGGGAACAAATCTAGCCAAGCTTGTGAAGTTCAAACATAGATTTTGAAAAGAGTAAAATTCTTTTTACTCCTTTATATTCTTTAAAAAATATTGAACTCGTTTTTTACTCATTTTTGCGTCGCACTCAATCCTTTTCTCTGTGATTTTTTAAGTCACCCGGAAAAGACAAGATCAACCATGCCGAACTGTTTTTAAAAACCATTTCTGTCCTGTAAGAAATAGACGAGAAAAGAAATCTTTTAAAAAATCCTTTGGAAATCGGAATCTTAAAAAGATGCGTATGTATTTATTTTTAGATTGCCGACAGAAAAACACAAAAATACATAAAAACCACTTTTTAAACACTCCGGTTGCAATTGTGCTTCGGTTTAGAGTAGAAAATAATAAAGGAATGGGTTAAGAAAAAAGGTTGACCATTTTATTTGAGAAAAGGACAATTTTTCTCATTATGTAATACCAATACTCGTTCTATTTTATTATCACATAACCCCTTTCGATCTGCTTGTCCCCGGGGTTAGTTTACAGTGTGGCCACTGCACTGTGCAAGCAGTGATAATGATGATAATGGGGAAAGGGATAATAATGACATGACTAAAGGTCGGCTTCGTGTTTTCTGGAAAGACTCATGTTTAAGAAACTCAATCAGGCGCGACCAACAAACAAGATGCGTCGGTAAGTGCACACCGCAGAAGAGCAGTTTCATACTTAGGCTAAGCTAATGGAAAGTAGACTAAAAAAAGTATGAACACGAGTTCAAAAACCGAGAGACTTAGCTCAACTTTTATTTACTAACATCTATCTTTTAAGAAAAGACAGTAAATTGGATTGAAAGTTTAAAACTTATTGCATTTTGTAAAAGGATTTAAAAGAATTTGGAATCTGTACAAAGAAAGGGATGCCGCTTTTTTGGAAGAATGGAGAAGTTCAAAAAATATATGAAAATGATTGGATCTTGAGTTTAGCATTAGGATGGTTTTTTCCTGGTTAAGAAATTAAACCTATTAAGAAAAAAGGATTATTTTTTTCTAATGGACTTTATGTATCTTGTATTTAGAAACTAACGGGAGATCACAATGAGACCAGACCACCTTGCCGTCAAACAATCCTTGTCTATAAAATATTTCCATATTCACGAAGATTCAAACTGTATTAAAAGATGATTTTTTAAATCTTGCTCAATACTTATCTTGATAAGCATTATCTCAATACTATCAGTAAATTGACAAATGTTTATCCAGAATCAGAGGAGTGTCAGAATAAATTCAGCTGTGGTAATGTAGTACATATCGCGATCGCAAATTTCAGCGAAAGAGTAGCAAGTGAATCAGTTAGGAATGGGAATTACTGTTAAATTAAATCCGTTTCCCTTCTTTTGAAATAAAAGCGAAAAAATGTGATAAGCAAATCATTTTTACTACTGAAGTAAACTTTTGTCAAGAAATTCATGACATGTTTGAGTTGATTGATTTGAATGTGTGCAAATCAAAATCACGATCACAGAACGTTATCCAGGGATGTGGGTAGTTGTTGTGTTTGACTACCTGCTGAAATGACAGTCACAGGTACCGGTAGACCAAAGAATTTAATTTTGTTCATTACCTTATATGGTGGGATAATGAATTTTTGATTCCGACGTCACTCCCATAAATTTCATGATCCACATTCAGAATTTCAAATTAAAAGGAAATGTCGAAATTCATTAAATCGCATACCAACCATGAATGTGAAATCGAGTAAATCCAAAGGGGTACTAGATTTTGTATTGGCCACTTTTTAAAGCAAATAATGTATCAACGGAATCATCTCTGATTCGAGGTTGTTGCTCTAACGGATGAATGCCGTGAATTTTAAATTAGTACTGGATGCCTGCTCGGTGCTCGGTGCTGCAGATTCTAATCAATTTTTTGCTTCCTCCACTTGGATGGTCCGTGTAGCATGGAAATCTCCACTGTCAGTTTCATCATGTCGTGGCAAGTGTTAAAACGCCATCAGCGTCACACGCACAATTTAGACAACGCTTAATTCAAAACGAATTGCGAACCCATTCCAGAATAAAAATGACTTTATCATCACATTTAATCCTTAGACAGTGTGAATCTCTGAATGCTAATTTATATTTTTTTACCATATTATCTTGTTACAATGAACTATGCATGATCAGATTTTATTTAATTGGAAAAGGGTGAATTTTTTGTCCTATTACATAGTTCGGTATTTTATAAGTTTTTCTATCATCATACACCACTCATATTAGCTTGTTACAATGAACTATGCATGATCAGATTTTATTTAATTGGAAAAGGGTGAATTTTTTGTCCTATTACATAGTTCGGTATTTTATAAGTTTTTCTATCATCATACACCATGTCTACACAATATCAACATTAAAACGTAAATGTAAAAATTTACCCTTTTGGGACAATATTTGTGCAGAAAAAGTCATAATCATTTGTATCAATTCATTTGGCGTATGGTAGTGTTGATGCAAAGAAAAATCCAGATGTTTTATTCATTCTTTTCTTTTAATTTTAAATATTTTCGTTGCTTTAACATTGGAATAGACCAAAGGAAAAAACGTACCCGTTAAAACGTTATCAGCGAAGGAAAACAGCATTGATGCAATTCATTAATCAATTCCAATGTGTCTAACGACTTTTCCAAAACAGGGGTGATGAGATGCTGCAAGCAAATTGCATGTCAAATTACTAATGATGGCTGTGATTGCTCTATTAGTAGTTCGTTGATTGATCCTTCTTTTATGGCGGATTCCGATTTTGGTTTGGAAAAAATGTCATTTGTCTGATTTCCATAATGATTGCATTAACAAAACCTGATTAATGATGTAATAATTAGGCACGTAATTTTTATTTGTGTCTAGAAAATGGGTGCCTCCGCAGACATACACTAATACCACTAATTACGTACAAAATTTGGAAATGTTGTGGTAGTAGTAGTTGGAGCATGTGCATGGTGTATCATGACATCTCCGTGTGTGGCTTGATGCATGCGGTCACTGACTGTCACAGAACGTGTATGTATGAGATTCAATATGATAACTTCACAAAAAGTATAAAATAACAAGGAAAGAACAACATTATAGGTTTTTCAACCAAAAAGGGAAGGAGCAGGGCATAGATCACCCGAGCACCACCCAAAAAGCGAATCGAATGGTAAAATGCCGATTTAAATGAACCGTTTCCAAAACACACAGACCTCCTCGGAGACCGATGTGAGAAATATGAAAATTGGAGCTTACGTCTTTTGCGGCCTTTCTTTAAATTTTGAATTTGGGTTTAAATTGAACCGTTCAGTATTGCTTACAATTTGACCAAGGATTCGGAAGCCAATGCATCTGTAAAAGTACATGATGAGAAAAATGACTAACTTTTGAGCTTAATTAAATCGGTCTTATTAAAGAATAAGTATTAAACATCAACATAATTGTACACAATCTTCATCTTTGGGTCTGATAATTACAGGCGCAAATGTGCAAAAATTATATACGGCGCTCTGTTTTGCAATCCCCACACTTTCACAACCTGCTTCGTTTTTAGCATTTTGATCATTATTATTACATTACAATGCTGATAATTTACTTGGTTGCATTATATGTCAATCATGCATTTACTATATAATAACAACAGGTAGATTTTAATGGACACATCACTTTCTGAATGTGCACAATGTTGCACACATGTTATCTTGGACATTCCTTCCGCTGCAGTTTGGTCAACAAGTGGTGAGTGAAAATGGAACAATGCAAAGATTTTTGATTAGCGATAATATTGTATTGTTATTATTTCTTGTTGTAACCACCTTACATCCAATCCAATACTCTTATACCTTCCTACTTTCGCTTCGTCGTGCAATGTTGGGTTGGACTGACTCCGTTTAAGACTCAGAGAAGAGAATCTTTAAATGTTGAACAAAATAGGAGGACAAGCAGAAAGTAAGTGATTGACGGATTATATGGTAATTTTATAGTTCAGTGGAGTAATTTCACAATGCGCTGATTCGATATTTTTAGGAGATTACTCATTAGTAAGTTAGTAGCAGTAAAAGTAAGTGGACTTTGAAAGTATAATGTTATTATTTGATAAATATAATGCAGTTTTTACTCTCATTGTTATTATTATCAAGACATTTCTTACATCTGTCAATCATTTTACATAATGGGTAATATTACATAGTGGACAGGACGATGAATCAGATTGTTATTTGCGTTACGTATAAAGCAAATCCTAAGAGGAAGAAATCGATATTGTTCGCTTAATCATTGAAAGGTAGAAGATGGTGCACCCTTTGAGACAAAGTTTGATTTGCAGTGCAATGTGCAATCAGCAATACACATGTACCGCAATGATGCCATTTCATTGCTGGTTTGCATCTTGATTTCGTATACATACTGTATTTTTGTTAGTTTTGATAGAGAGAAACGGTATCTAAACTGACTGATTTACACGACACATAATTTTTTTAACAATGAATCAGTGCAAAAGCGATCTTGTCAGATCCTTTAGCCATAAAAAGTTCATACTTAAGTTTCCAACCTGTTCCTGGTTCTGGCTGAACAAGAATGAACCCTTTGGTTGGTTTCCTTCATTTTCCCTCGAAAACTTCTTTTTTCTTGTGTCAGAGTCACGTACATTTACAATTTTTTCATACAAAAGGCGGTGAGACGGTGTCACATTTGATTTGATGACTGTGTTACAAATTCGTAGGACAACGATGATGATGATGGATTAAAATGTTTGATGTGCTTGTGATGATGACATTAATAATAGAGAATAAAATGGTTCAGTGTGAAAAGAAGGGCAGAGAATGCATCAATGCCTGCATAACAATTAATAGATTAATAAAAAGAAGCATTCCCTAGAAAAATTCTGGCCGACCATGTCGACTGGTTCCAGTATTCACTCTTTTCGTGTTATTTTGAATGCTTTATGCTGATCATGTGTCTCTGAAAAATTATGTATTTTTACAAAGTGTGAGAAAATAAATATTTCCTCTTTGTGTGTAGTAGATTCTATGGAGTAGGTTTCTACCATATCATCGTGGGGTTAAAATGTGGAATATTTTGAATGAAAAATTATAATGCATTATTTTTGGTGGTACGTGCGTTGCTCCCAATGACATTGTTTTATGATATAATGATAGTTTGGCCTGGCCTGGCCACAACTACTTTTTACTTCCACACTTCCACTGACTTTCAAATACTGGTAAAATTACCTACCTTACATGTCTCCAGCTCGGCATGGCTCTGCATACTAAATAGTTCAGCAGCTAATGTCACATACAAGGGTAGATCACTCTGGTCATTGTCCCTATTATTCTATATTTATTGCTGTTGTACATGTAAATATCGCTGAAGAGGAGATCAGTTTAAAACATTACTTATGCGTTGTTATGAATTATTACAATGAAATCTACATTAAACTAGGCTAGTGCAATTGGCCAGTTACATTATTAAACAGTGCGTTGAACTTGCGTAAAACGTAAATCCATTAAAGAAACTGCAACCGTAGTAAAATTAAATTTTAAGCTACTCAGTTTTAAATTGCTTATATAACTATTTGAAAATTGTTATATCGTATTCGTAAAGAATATTTTGCACATTTTAGCTGTGAAGTAAGTTAACGATTTTGAAGTCAAAAGCCAACGATTTGTATTTATTCAACACAAAAGCAATTTATATCATAATGTAAAAAAGTGATTATTCCTTAAGGAAACGACCTGTCACGTAGAGGTTACAATTTCCTGACACTTAGATTCCCAATACATAATTTACTTTCATTCATGAGCATTATAATTATTTAGCTGGACGAAGAGGCTTAAATCCGCTAAATGTACGTTATTCAGATGTTTATGGTTAACAGTACAACAAATGTCTACCATTAAGGATGTTGAAAATCAACAGTATGCAATGTTATGTATTTTTTCTTAACAACCTCAATGTCCAGTTCAGTAAACCCGATGCGATGATATCATTGAGCAACAGGGATTTTTCGATTTAAGAGGCACAATTGCAAGCTCATTTGATCCTTTCCTCTTGAGGCGAGCTTCTTGTAATCACATGCAAAGATAAACTAGATTGAATTGAATACTAAGCATCCAATTGTCTTTCTCTTCCCCTTACTATTTGATTCGATCTTAGCATAAAATTTTAATATTAATTGGGTAAAATGTAAAAAGGAGCGAAAGAACAATTCCCAAGCAAAAAATTGAAGGAGCTTTTCTTTACTCTGATAGATAGTATTTCGAAATACATAATTGTACGGCTAAGAATTGGCTTAGCGCTCAGCATAAATTGCACCTTATCATTCTAATATCGAAAGGGAAAATAATTATAATTCGGTGGTGCACCGTTATTTATTTAAAAACAGTTGAAGCTATTATTATTCCAAAGATTATGTAAGCAGAATGAAAACGGAGAGTGAGTGAGAGTAAACAAACTTGAGTTTGGATGCTGATTATCATTCATTCTCTTTCTATCTCTTTGAAAGGGTAAAGCACGTATTTCACGCTACATCAAAATGAACAAAGGGTCCCCAGAATAAAAATAATGAGAAGGTTAATACGTGACAACAAAAAATTGTAATATACACAGTCTTTTCTTTTCATTCTGCGATTTAAAAATGCAATAATTTACTTTCCAGCAATAGAAATCTTCATAATTATGATGACGGTCTTGAGCATAGTTTTTCTTAATTGTGTACAATACAACCATTACACACTCTCCTTTCGCAGATTGATATTGCAACTGAGATATTACGTGATCGAAATATGATCCTAGAGCCATTCACAAAAAAATCTGTCAAGGGGAAGTTTTGCACTTGGCTGAGAAAGAAGGTAGAATTCATTGAAAGACTGCGCAGCACTGCGCATATGAAACAAAAGGAGCATGTGTGGAAAAATTATAGAAAGAAGTTATTTCTTTAGCACCGTTCGAGTCGCCTCCTCAGTTCACCTGGAAAAAGGTGCAGTGATGTATATGATACCATTTATACACTTTTTAAAAACCGTCATGGGAAAACCTGTAAGATTCATATTTATAGGTAAAATAGGAATCAAAAGGTGTACTGTACAAGATGAAATGTGTGCAGCAACCCTCACATCACATCCCGTGCAAAACAAATTAAAATGGTGAAGATGTGACGATGACGATCGACCCCTTTTCCCATTCATTCAATGTACCTGAGTTATGTGATGACTCGGACAAAAAATGTCTCCTGAACTGGATCTCTCAAGGGATACCCAAAACAAAGATCACAAAGGAAAAATTTCCGTCTCGACTTCTCATCTTCCCATGTTGCACTGAAAGTAAGAGTAAAAAAGTGATGTTGTGTATGAGATGCATAATAATACATTACTAAATCAAGCTTTAATATCCACTTTACTTGCATCAGAAAATATAATCAATTCAAAGTAAATTCAAGTAGCCGTATAAATACTTTGCTGGAGTTGAGAGAAGAGAATTTTAAATTGGTAATAACGAAGCGGGAGGTATCTACGTTTGTAGCATATTTCATTTCACTTTGGTAAATCTTCAGAGAGCACAGTTCAGAGAATCTGTTCAGATTATTGTTGCGGCGGGAGTCGAGTTGTACTGAAAAAGAGAATAAATATTATTAACGGCTTATTTTGACTTACCTTGGCTGTGTAAAGAAAGGAAGTGAAATATAAATTTAGAAAGGTATACACGCTATGAACTGTGTGCTTGGAAATGTTTTTGCTGCAATTTTTAATCCACTTCGTTGCATAAATCAAGAAAGACGGTTTTCCATTTATCTGGCTCAGAGGATTGGAATAAAACAGATAGATAAATTGGTAGAGGTGTAAGTAAGTGAATCAATAGCTTGCAGTGCAAACATGGCCTGCAAGGACAATAGATTTTCAGTACGCATTGCGCACTGTATGACTTTTCCTCTGTTTATTTGACTCATGAAACTAAAATGGGAAATATAATCTTTGCGGGATTAATGATTCGGAACATTACTTCATGAGAATGTCAATACAATAAAATAAAATAGTTATATAATTTTGAAGGGAAGTGGGCTTGTGTTTGTTAGCTCTGTCATTTCTCATTCTGTTGACGAACAATACTAGTGATAGTCAGTAAAGTTTATTTTTCTCATAAATGATGGTGAGCCGTAGTAGTAGTACCAATCACACAGTACCGTGATTACAAAAGTAGGAAGAATTCTTGAAAATTTTCAAACAAGCCGGAAAATTTTATATTTTATAGCTCAACGCCGTGTTTTACATTGGTACATCAATACTAGTGACTTTAACTAATAGATTGGAGAGTCTCGAACTTTGAAGTTTAATTTTTATTAATAATTTGCAATTTGTTTATTATATTTGGTTGATGATAACTAAACTTGTTACCCACGATGAAATTATTGGATGCAATGATTAAATTGAACATGATAAGTTGTGTAAACTGTATTGAATAGAAAATCTTCAACGAACCCTTTACTTTGAAACTAATAAAATTACTTAAAATGACTTAAAATCCATTTGTACCCATTATTATGAATTATTTTTACACAATGAACAAAGTCAAAACGTCAGTGCTTTTGTTATTTTCAGTATCAATTTATTATTGCGCGCTGACTTTGATGACAATTGATTGATACTGTCATTAAATGTAAACATTGCATTAGTTATACCCGGTGAGTAATTTTCATGTCTTTTTTGTTGTTTGGTGGGTTGTATTTATATGCTTTCTTCAAGCGCAAGAAGAAGTGATGTTGCAATCATAATCAAAATAGTCATCTAGTTAAAGAATATAGCTTGTTTAAATGAATAAAATAAATTTAAATAACTTTTTGTCTCATTTGAATAATATCTAACTTTCAATTTCTTCCATAATGCATAAATCCTTCAAATTCTGTTGGTGATCCCAGAGGGCATCTGAGTCCTGAGTCGTTCGCGTTCCCTGTTGCGGTGTTTTATTTGATCTTGATACGAAGGACACATGTGCACTGCACATGCGCTTAGTAGTATTACGTTTACTGCTTCTCATGTAAGTCATGTAACCTTCACTTCTAAAAGTCATTTTTCGGAATAAATTGCAAAAATTTGGCAATTCTCTTCTTTAGCTACAACCACAAAAAAAAATTACTTCCTCTCACCCAGCAATAACTTGCCTCGCCTATCTTAAAAAATCATTTCCCTGAAAAACATGTCCTTGGTGTCAATAAAACAGGATTAAGCAAAAATTCTAAATGCTGTTTATTTGTAAATTTGAATACAAGGGAATGTAAGTGAGTAAGTCGAAACGGATGTCAAGATTGGGCACCTTCCCTCAAAATTTGAGTGGTTATGAAATGTCGTTACATCGTATCAAAACATCGCGCTGGTAATAATTTATCTTAAGAAAGAAGTACCTATCCCAACAGACAAAAATATTCACTCACAGTTTTTGCAAAAAAAGGAACCCTAGCATTTTTACCACTTCACTTCATTATTTTCATAGTCTTGCATACAAATCTTTTAAACTGCAACGCAAAAGAATGACTTTCGAGAAACCAAATGTCAAGCTGTTTTACCGACAACCAGCTTAGAAATTTAAATGAGTCCAGTGATAGTCACTCTCAGTACTCCAGTGGTACATGTCAAAATGTGTTTGTGCATACTTCATTCATTGAACCGCAAAATCTGACAGCATTTGGTAACATTTATTATTATCTATGTCTTCATAACTCATAAATATCATAACTCACCGTGAAAATTTGTTAGAATTTGATATCAAAAGCCTTTGTATGTAACTTCAAACCATTAGCAAATAATAAGCCATGCAAAAAAAGCAGACTAGAACTGTAAAACTGGGCACGTGGACGCGTTTTGTAATCTAAATATCCTATTACATAATTTCAAGACACCAGCGAAGCCAGACTGGTCAATTGTTGACGACTGTTACACATTTCAATATTGCATACAGGTTTTTCATGCAGTGTCGGAACTCTGCTTTTACTGCGTATTTCTTGGGAAATCAATCTAGGACATTGTGACTTTGAGAAAAGATTAAATAACGATATCCTTGACGGGATATAATACGCGAAATTGTGCGATAGTTATGATTGATTGACTGAAACGTGTGCGTTTAGTTGACGGAAATAAATTCAGTTTCACTCGTAAGACACTTAGAGTATTGCGATGAAAACCAAGGATAACACATCAAAGTTGTCCTTTGATTTGAAATCTGGACAATCGTGTGCCGTCAAAGGAAAAGATGAAAAAACTGATAAACACGCGTTCTACAAACAATCCAAAGTCTAATATATAAAACTGTTTCGTAACAATTTGGCTAGTCCCCTTAAATGTGTCTATTTCACGGTTTCTTTCTTTTTCGATATTGACAGGAATTTTATATTGACGTACTAAATATAAAGGTTACGAGGTTTCTTGGATGTACTGTGGAAATTTAAAAATTATATATACAATACAAATATACATGCATAAAGCGACAGAACCGGTGAGTATTTTAATTCAAAATTAAATGGAAAATTAATTGATACGATAACCCATTAAAATAAAGTGACTTCAAGTTTTTATAAGAAAATGGAGTCTTGAATGAAAAAGTTCAACATGCAATTGTGAACAAGAAATTGAAAATACATTAGTCATTCCATTCCTTTAATCCACACTAAATTTCACTGTAAAATAGTCATTTTATTTTAATAAATAAACCATTAATTTAAGATTTTCCTAATGATTACGAATTGACCAATCGATTGATTGTACAAACAACAATTTTTTGCTCCTTTGAAAGTTAAGTACAAAAGCTAGGAAAACAGTTTGATACAGGTACATGCTTTTGTGATTTCAATTCTTTATTTATTCATCTTCATCCCTTTTTAAATAAATTCAACCATAAAGCTTTGAATAAATTTATATATGTATTATATCTAACGCTGCTAACAATTAGCTAATAGTATTTTTCTATTTGTCCAAAAGGTGCAATGGTTGCGCAAACTTTGCAGAGTGGCTGACAGATCAGGAGCCCAGCATGTGCCTGAAAGACGATGTACAATGAATAGTGTCCTGAAAGAAAAACATTTTTTATCTTACGCCTGTCAATTGATTGATTTTATTTTATTGAATTTTCAATTAATAGTAACGAAAGGAAAATACCATCAATTCACTTTATGCGCAGGTTCGATGAGATCTCTTACCACGGCTGATTGAAGCAGTATAACAATGAATCATGATCAAAATCGGTATTCCTTCCAGCATATTTCTTTCATAACACATCATCAAATAATTCCTTTTATTTTGGGTCAATGTCAATTACCAAAAAGGAAGGGACATAAATGCCAGTTTAATGGAATTTCCACTATTGTTTTGCTGAATTTTATTTGATTTATAAATGCGGCCTTGATCATTCTTATAACTGTCCACCTTCCTCTAAATTGTCCCTGTTGCCTTTTTGACATTACAAAGAAACTCAAATCCAATGCCATTTCAGCCAATTCCCTGAATGCAAAATCTTCAAACACTTTCATTAATCAGATACTCTCTTCTTGTTCTTCCGCATAAATCTGATTTAAGCAATTCACAAGGTTAATTCCGTTTAAAATTGAATGGAAGTAAAATCATACAGTAATAAATTATATAAAAATCCATTTCTATTCTCCATGATTGTAATTAATTAAGTTCTGAACGACGTTTGAGATTCCATGTTGTAATATTTTATTTAAATCTTGTCGAGCTTTCGAGTACACCTGCACTCTTCATCAGGACATTATAAAACTAAAAATATGGAATTATTCCGTAATTAAAGCTAAGCTCTTTATAGTTCACCTGTTTTGATAAATAATTTAAAATATAAGAAAACTATAATTTGTAAATCACATTATAGTTAAATAAATCCGGGTTCAAGACTTCACCGATAATCTTACCTTGAGTAACTACAAGTGAAGTGGTTTAAGGAAGTTAAAGTGTTGAATAATAAGAGAATCAGCTACAATGCCACTCAAACATTTACGGTCACCACTGTCATCATCATAATATTTTAGCTTTGTTGGAGACATTGCATTCAATGTTTCTTTTTAATGTTACTCAAATATTAATGTATTTTGGGACAGCATTAGAAGAGCAGAATAACAGTCGATGTATGTAGCATTATCCTTGTAAACTGGGGTTGGCTTTCATTTTACAATCAACTTTGGAATGTGCTCCGTCTTTTCTTGCTGACGATCGTTTCCAATATAGTCATCCTCATCATTACCAACTAACATCAGCATCATAACAAAAACATGTGTATTGATTACAGACACAGGTGTGCTTTTTTAAATGCAAGCACATGTACATAATATACCTATATTACATGACACAGCAAACAGATTTCTTTCACAAGTCTGGAAAAAGTAAAATAAATAAATAAGGTGATTTTTCTCAATTCCGTCGTAGTTTTTCCCCAAAACATCTAAATGTATTGTAAGCTTATGCATTTATCTTATAATAACATTTTCTTTTCAATTTCAGCTTTCTTAAACTTCGCCCCGTGACTGTTGCGGGAGCTGGAAGCATTTTATTCTGACTTCTTTTTTCATTTTGTCCTCACCTCACCTTCAGGTCCATTTGTTCGTTTCATCATGGTCGTTTTTAAATACGCCTATTTAAGCAGGAATGTAAAAATGTTGCATGAAAATTATATATATTACATATTATGAATTCCTTCATTTTAAAAAAATGTATTTTTTCCGTTAACAAAAATACAATTGTCGTTGCTTCAGCGGATAGATCTTTTTGGGGATTTTTTTTGTTCGATGGATAGACTCAACTGTCCAAGCATAAAAAGCAAGTGGAAAATCATGAAAAATATATTTTTGTCTCCAAAATAGCAGGTAAAGTAATAATAAGTACGTAATACGCCTTGCATTATCGGTAATTCTTTTTTCAAAGTACCTTTACCTGACCAAGCAGGCAAAGTTAAAATTCAAAGCGTTTGCACATTCCTTTAACCAACCAAAAACTTTATCCAAAATTTTTACTTTTTAAACAACGGAGCTATTCATGACAGAATTTAGAAGTCGGAAAGAATTAGTTGACTAGACCAAGTGGTACTTGTTGGGTACGTACGATGAAATGGTCATCATCATCACTTCTTTGGAATAACAAAGGAAGTTGTTGTTGTCCAGCTAAAGGTAAGTAACCTGAGTCGTCCAGATTAAAGAAACAGAAACTTGTAGATATGTAAAAACCGTCACTGCGTCAGTCAACTCTCTCCGCATATCCCAGTACCGAGTGAGTACTTACTGTGATCCTTTTTTCTTGTCTTTCTCATGTGGAAAGAAAATGCCGACGCGAGAAAAGAAAAAAGTAGTATATTGTAAGTACAGAGCCCTTCTTTCTTTTCTGGCTTTCCATTCACAAGAAGAACAATGAATTATTCATTCATATCACAGACATAGCAAAAATACAGTCCAGGACAATACTATTCGGTATGGAGTCCAAATTCAAGTCCAAGTTTCAGTCCCCTCCATATTTGAAGGGTTACTTTTTACTTCAGCATAATACCCCCTTCAAATTCGTATCACAAAATATTTTTTTTCAAAAAAAATCACTTGCTTACTCATGCCATGTAAGTATGCCTTTTAAAAAAAGTCATGCCAAGTCAAAGGACTCGTCAGTTGGCATTTGTTGCTGTTGGTCAACCTGATGGACAAAGTACCTATGTATCTAACCTTACCTGGACATATGTAGGCAACAAGTTAAATACTTCTGTCTTAAGTTAAGTCATAACTGATTTAATACAGCAGAATGAAACAAGTACTAGGTAACTTACTTATAATGACTGTCCGGTCACTCTGACTAAAGATATGGCTGCGCTGCTATTGTGGCCTGGTATGTTGTTATGATATATAAATCTGATACTTGTGTGAAATGGCTAGACGGCAAATGATGACTCACGGCTTAATCTTGAAAATCTTTATTACAGTAATTCTACCTGGCTCCTTTAAACTATTGGCTTTGTAGATTTTAGCTTTCTGCAAGTATAGGCAAATGAAATGAATCCAGTCAGTGCACTGTGTGTACGTGCTTGAAGATAAAGGCAATACTACATTTCTAAAAGTAGTTTTAAAAGAAGGTGTAAAATGTTTCACTCAAAAGAAAATTTTACGACATTTGTGTATTTTTTGCTACATTATACGGCTTATTATACATGTTGCGTTCTATTCTACCACTGCGGTTTTAACCTTCTTAAGTTTCTTTTTATGTGTTTTTATTATTCGGTAACGGAACGAAGACACCTTGATTTTTTCTTTTTGTCATGAATGACTGTTTCAGAACTAAAAATAAACAAAATATGTTGACTTATGTCATTTTCTACATTAACTGACTGGCTACTATTTGGTCATCCAAAGAGTTATAGATTTTACTTAGGCACGGTATTATTGTTATTTCAAAGCAATAGAAATAGTCCAGAACAGAAATTTTATCGTTTTAACTTTTAAATGCGAACAAACAAAAAATCCAACTGTCCAGAGTCCAGAAAGACAGATTTCCATCCCCATCTATCCATAGCGGGTCAGCCTCTTTCTAACACGAAACCATCTGCAACACATGATGTCAAGTTATTTAACTTGTTTTTAAGCTTTTGTGTACGTTTGTGCCAAAGATGACAAAATATGAGATGAGCCTTCAAACGTCTGATGTGAAGCTTAAGAAATCAACCGTTTGACTCTACTCACTTGCTCCAGAGATACATTTTTGTGATTTGGTACATTGTATTATGTAGTTAAAAATACCAAAGCATAATATGCTCTATTATGTTATAACTACCCATAAAAATTCATGTGCACAAGAGATTACGCAATTTTTTCTACCGTGAATATAACATAACTTTAGCATTCACATTTTTATTCCTTCTTTTGTATCTTTTATGTCAATCGAAAATCCTTTCTCATTTCAAAGACACAAACGAAAAGCCATGCTGACAAATTTGGATCAGTCAGGTTTGAGCAATCATCAAAGAATAGCAAAGCAAAATCTACTGCAATGCCGAAGAAGCACAAAATTTATTGCTTGAGTTGTTGTGCGCATCTTTCAAGATTTGCTTATTATATTTTGTAAATGAAAACATTTAATCTACTGCTGCGTGCCTCTGAGTGAAATAGTAAAAATTATTTGTTCTTAAAATAGTTCAAAGACTTTCACAATTACTCTTTTTATGAAGGCAGTGGAAGATGACGATAAGACCGAAGATGCTTTTAATATGCTCCATCACGCATGACATGTCGCCATCTTCGTCGCCAGGCATTACAAATAATCAGTGGCCGAGATCGAGTTATGAGAAAAAAGTCTGTGACAATTGCATCATTTCGAATTTTTATACTATAGTATTTAACATTTAAAACAACTGTAATTGTAGCTTTCACACCAAAATTCAACTCCTGAGGTACCGAAAGAAGTTCAATGAGTGTACATTGTACGTACACAACTGTTTAATTTTTTGTCATTGTATTAAAAATGTTTCCGGTGGCTGAGCAAAATTTAGTGTTTTAGGTGATGTCGAAATCAAAACAATTGGTATGATCTTCCCCGCAATACCTCATTCATCGGTGGAAATACGTGACGATATCATGTCATTCAAGTGTCATGTTTGGCTCCACCATTCTCCATATAATTTTAGTTAAAGAGCAGAAGTACCAGCAGATGATTAGTAATATTTAGTATACATTGTTTCAGATTAAGCGATAAGCCTGAGATATCAAGGTCTCTCGACTGTTTTCTGCTATTGAAATGTGGAATGAGTCATCGTCCTCTGTGGCCCAAGATAAGTTTCCTCTCACCTCATACACAATCCAAGCCATAAAATCATATTCATTTGTACATTACCACATTTTAGTAGAGTATTACTTTTTGTACGATTAGCCCTTTATTTTTGGCGCTCCGCAACCGGTTTCCATAATGTTTCGACCTTCGCTCTTTCCCTTGCGCTTCTACGCATTTTCTTCCTTTTTACATTGATAATGCAGGCTTTAGTTAATGCTTATTTAAAATCCAATCAGGTTTTGGTGTAAATTTAACGAAGCTCGTAAACCTGTCAATCACGTGTTCAGTTTTTAACAAAAAAGTACTCCTTCCAAATTTAACGCATTTACTTTTCCGTCACAGATTAAGCTTGGTATTTGTTAAAAAAGGGCTGGTTGACACAGGTAATAAAACAAAAGGTAAGACCAAAACGTGAAAGGGTTGGTTTTGTGACTTGCTTAGGGTGCTGCTTGTTTCTCACAGGTTCTATGCATTTCTACCTTGCATTGCAGTCATAAGTGACCCGAAATTTTGCTGAAAAAATTACCAAAACAGCATTTGAGGGAAGGATTATTTTTTCTGAAATATAATTTTACTTTTTGGGCGATTATCTTTAAATGAGTCATCATTGTCAACTTACAAAAAATACAATTTTCTCACGTTGAGCAAACCAAAAAATCACTTCATTTCTTCATATTATCATGTTACTGGTTAATATTATTGAGTGACAAGGTAGAAGAAGGCTGCCTCCGTAATCTCTAAAGCACCAATAAAACAGCAATGTCAATAATCACCATTTCATGCCATTTGCTATCATATATAATGGATGCAGAGGTAATAATGCTCAAATCCTTTTCAGAAAATAGTAAAGGAAATTTTCGTGGTGTCTTTTTGACATGAAAAGTAAAAGTGGCAATGTTACAAAGATGTTATTATTGATTACCTTATTTATTTTTTGCGTACTTTACTGCCCAATAAATGATGTGTGAGGATTCGGTATGCGTCTACTAAATCTCTTCGATTTTACAGAATTTCCACCTCGACAAGTATTTTTATTTTTAGTTCAAAAAATCCCAGCAAAATACCGTATCGCGTCATTCACATCATACAGAAATCGATGAGTGCCTTTTAAAAGTGCTTAAGGAGTGCTCAATTCTATTTCTAATGCCATTTCCAGCCAAATAAAAACGATTCTTTTTGTACTATTTATTCAATTTTTATGATTTTCTCTTCTCCGTGTTTTTTCTCACCAACAAAAATGTAATGAAAAAGGAGCAATCCATCCACAAAAATTCTCTTTATTTTCCCAAAAATCGAAACATTTGAGGGAGAAGCTGAGAAACTACGGAGAAGCAAAAAATGTGTTATTAGCATTTCAATGGGCAAGTGAGCAAACACCGTGTAGACGCAGACAAAAAAGATGAAATGTAGTAAAAGGAAACAAAACCAATAAAAGGTTAGCTTTTACGTTGCGAAATGTTAGCAATTTTATGACCCTTTACTTAAACTTAAAATACATACCTTTAGCCACTCAGTCATTGAGTTTCACGCAAAGCCATACAATAAATTCAACACTTCGAGTCACTGGTGAGCTATTATTATGCCTTAACTTGTCACTTGGCATCATCATCGCATCACACTGTGGCCACTGTAGTGATTTTAATGGTGGTTTCCCGTAGGTTAGCCAAGCAATGAGAAGTCCATAAAAATTGTTTTTGAAAAGAAAGACAAGAAAGAATTTTCCACATTTCGTTCTTTCTATACATTATTTCCCTATCTGAGAAGAAAACCAAAAATAGCAAAAAGAAAAATATCTCTTAAAAATCTATCATCATCAGACTTCCATGATCCCTGTGAGACTAGACTAGCCTTGCGCTCTAAGCATAAGTAAATAGAGAAATGTTTTACAACTTTACTTCACACACGTCATTCAGTGGCATTAATACCTACACATACACTTGTGAGGTTTGACTGAATGACTATCAACCAGACGCCGCGTGTGACGTTTTCGGCCGTTATTTTCCTCCCCAAACAAACTTCTTGTTTTTATTTTCCTTCTTTCATTAATACCTACACATACACTTGTGAGGTTTGACTGAATGACTATCAACCAGACGCCGCGTGTGACGTTTTCGGCCGTTATTTTCCTCCCCAAACAAACTTCTTATTTTTATTTTCCTTCTTTAGATTTCTCATTTTTGCATCGTTTGCTTCCAAAAGTGGGTTCGTATTGGTCTAACAACCACATTTTTATTTCCTCTTTCTTGAGGAAACATTTTTCCACTACAATAAAAACAAGTAGCGAAATACGCAATAGGCGTCTGCAGTCTGTGCGATTATGTTTTGGTGTGAAATCGGTTCAAGTTCCGGTGTCAGTTTTATTGGTGCTGGTAAGTAGAGAACGGAGGTTTCCTCCCATCCGAATAACGTCGATTTTTTAATGATGATGAGATGAGACGTTTCAACCTAAAAATGTGTGTAACTGCGTAGAAAAGTGTAAAATGGGAAAATAAGACTATTTGGGTTTTTCTGAGGCATGTGGACAGACACAGACATGTTTACTACTTTAACGTGTGTGTCTCGGGAATTTTACACTTTATGCCTAAAACTATACCGTTTTAACTGCTACTGATGCTTGTGCCATCCATTACACAACGACGATAGGTATTTTTATTTTGAATCATGGATAGAGCTAGTCAAAATACAGCAACGTTTTATGATTGAACGTGTCAAATCGATCACTTATTTGATTCTACTAGCAAATATTTCTCTTCTAAAAATATTCATCATCACGATGATGCGATCCCATGATTTTTTTCTTCTCCCAAAGCAATACACTTTTAAGCTGTTTCGTCGTCATCAGAGTTTTAGGAAAACACTTGATACTTTTTCAAGAGAATTTCTCCGAGCATGAAAGCATAAAAAGCTTGTCAACAACTTTATTTGGCAATAACACTTGAAATAAAAACTAGTTTTTTAAAGAACTAAAGCAATCATGTCGGTAGTCTTTTTCTTGCGATATATGGATTTTGATGGACATATCTATGTAGGTATGCCATTCGGGGAAACACAAAATATTAGAAGGAAAAAACGAAAGACGACATGTATTTTGGGAATACATACATTAAATGTCATCAAGTTGTCTGTCATCGTCATCGTCGTCAACCAACAAACCCACCGCAATCTGTAAGGTTTTTTAAAGAAACGAAACATTGCTTTTTATTATAAGAGAGAGACAAGGTCTGCACGACCGAAAACATGTGAATGTAAAGAAAGCTAAGACCATAAAAAGATTGTTATCTAGAGACAGATTTGTCTTTTGATGTGTTTCGCTCGGTTTAATAGGGCCTGATTATTAAATGTGCCTAAATAGGAAAATTTATATTTTGCGTAATTAATTCGTCTTAAACTTGTTAAATATCTTCTTCGATAAATTGAATTATCGAATGTAGTCCATGTTAAAATCACGTTAAATCGTGCACAATTTTGACCGTTATGTTATATTGTACATTTGTACGCAATCGTGACAGTTTTCCATTAATTTCTTTTAATTAGTTGCTGGTCATTGATCTGATTTCAGTCATCTTTTTAAAAGTTTAACGTTTTTAAACCACCTCACATTATTTCAAATGATGTTGATTTCATAATGTTTAGAAGTCCTTCTTTTGTAAGGTGAATACTTATTGGAAACATGTAGTCTTCAGTTCTTTAAGTTTTTAAAAAGATTATTTTCATGATGCAACCTACCTCAAAATTATCGGTTTTGGTGGCGGTGAATGTAGTTCAAATGATTTTGTCGTGGGACATATCAAAAACATAAACTTTTCCATTTATACCTTAAATACATTCTTCATCTTCGTGAAGAACATGACAGTAATTTCTAGAGATTAGATCATAATAGATTAATAAGAAAAATTAGTAATGCTTTGTAATAACGAGTTTTATACTGGTTGACTTGCTTCACTTTGCATAAAATCAGATTAAATAACTGCAATCGCAATCGTGCACGCACTGATTCACTTTAAAGACCTGTCTTATTTTTGGGTGCTGTACAATGCTTAGATTTATACAAGATTTCAGAGACGTATGGAAGGAATGGAAGGTTTTAGCAGCAAAAAATAAACACGTAAGTAGTACAAATTTTGTACTAATACATGCAGATGCAGCGACGATGTGAAATCTAATTTTATCAATATGATCGTGGTAAGCATATTACTTAATCAACTTGTCCTTTTAACTGGAAAGTTATTGTTGATTATGGATGCAGGTATTGAATGATATTACCACAGGACAAAAAAAAACCTGGAATGAAAACAACAGTTTTTTTGTAGTTAGGTGTAGGAAGACGTCACACGTAAATTCAATTTTTCTACGCATCAAGGAAAATTACCTCATTTAGAAATTCCTCTAGAAATGTATTCATTTATTTAAATTTATAATTTTCGAGGAGCAGAATTTTTTAAATATCAACTAGACCCAATCTAACTTTTGCTTTGCTTGACATCGTCATGTTATACTTATTTCGAGATTTCTTTTAACTTGACTGGTGAGTTGGATAGTGATACTTAGTTGCTGTTTAATTTACGAAATCAGAACACTTGTAACAACAAGATCGACGTAGAAAATCTCCCTCTTTCATAACACATTACTTCATATTGTAAGCTTCTTTTCGACTTGTATCCAATTTTTGCGGTCTTCTACAAACAGGAAGGACTCCCTCGGCAAACGAAATAATAGAAAAAAGGAAGGCAATGATCCAATCCCAATAAATATTACGCACAATTCCCTGTTTCATTCTCTTCAGGCCCATTTAAACGAATCCGGATAAATAGTGAAAAATGGGGATTCTCAATGCAAACAATCCCTACAGGAAGAAGCAAAGCAAGAAGAAGAGAAGCCACACAGAAAGGCGAGACGAGAAAGTCAATTTTTTCGTTTGTGTTTTTTCTCTGTGAACAATCATGATCACCATGAAAGGCCATGACCAAAGACAAGGTAAAGTTCTCCACAGAGTATAAAATTCTTTCGCTTTTTGTTATTAGTGTGTCATTTTTTTTTACTTTTATGTACTGACTCTGACTTTGCTTGAGACTAGAGTTGAGATCCAATAAATTCATTCATGACTTTTTTCTTGGAGAAATTTGGCTGGTGTTGTGCGGCATTGCCACGTACGCCTACCTCAACTGATGAAAGGAGAGCTGAAAGATGGAAATAAAATGAGGAATGGAAAAATGGAATGTGCATTAAGAAAAATCCTTTTCTTGGGGAATGCTTAACATTATATTATATTTCATTTGAAGGAATCAATAAGTCACAGAGACAGGATGCATTAGCAATGGTACATTACCAAACGTATCATCACTTGACTTGAATTTGTGCTGAACTGCTTAAAAATGATAAATCTTCTTTAATCATCATCTGATCCATCTGCACACACCATAGCTGTATGCACCACCACCATTTTTTGCCTGCCACTGCCACCCCTTCCAATCTTTAACTTTTTGTTGTCGCACTACATCTTTGAACATTGAACCAAGCCACTACCTTCGATTCATTCATTCATTCATTCATTCAGCTCATCTCTGATTACAAATCTCCGAATCGCATTTCACACGTTTTTAGAGGTATGCAATCCAATGCAAGCAAGAGCCAGGCGAGCACATTCTGCAATTTATTATTATCTGATATGGTCAGCTCACATCAGCTCAGCATGCCTGACATGGCAAAGAGATCAATAAAAAATATAACCTGCTTGCCTGCTGCTGCCAGAAGGGTTGCTTTATCTTGTCAAAAAATAATCTTTTACTGTGTAATGCAATACGCACTTACTCAACTCTTCTTTTAGCTTTTATCATGGCCACAGCAAAATTATGAAGCACGAATGAACGACACTTATTGAAAAATATTATTATATTTTCTCTTATGTAACTCTGCATTCGAACATCCATTCAAGCTCTGTACTTGTACTGAATGAAATAAAAAGGCAGTATTTTAGAAAATATGTTTTCAAGTTTACTGTTTCAGAATGGGGTAAATAATAATCACATAGGAATCGGGTCACGTAACAAGTCATGATATCCATTACGAAAAGTACACCATTCCCTCATTTATTATTATTATTGTTAAAAAATTGTCACGAAAAATTTGTGTACCTCTGGGACACAGCTTGTCTCATCTTTTCAAAGAGATTCATAAAAAATCGTATCAACTCAACTCACCCTCTTCTTTAAAAAATTGTTCCACCCCCGCCTTCTTCAAAAGAGACTTTTTAACGGGTACATTTTCTGCGTATTTTTTATTTCTTCGTTATACTGTTTAAAAACCGATCCGTTAGGAATACTGATCACTAGTGAATGGTTTGAAATTTTTTAAAGATATTTTTTACCTCTTTGTCACACAACCCAATATAACTTGTCTCATTTGATAAGCGTGCAACTTAAAACCGCAGAAAAAAACTTCTTCATCTGCTTTTCTCTCCCTTTCTCGCACTCTCCTTTACTCTTTTATAAAGCTCTTCAAGACGCAAGCCGCCAACAGCTTTCCCTTGTAATGATAATATATGACCAAAACATTGTTCACTCTAAGAGCGAAACAGTGTCGCATGCATAGGATACTTTAAAAAATAAAATTTTATTAACAACATAACATTTCCCTTTACTTACGTCAATGTGCGTTGTGGTTGTGGTGTGCGCATCAATCGGGGTTTAAAGGCCTTTCTACTTGTTTTAAGAATGAAATTGAAAATGGTAGTGAGCAGGTCAGGATTTTTAAAAAATTCCTTTTCGGCAACATTCTCTTGTCTCTCCAGTTTTAATTTACATTATCTAGCCCCCAGTACACTCCAAATGTGACACCTCGACATGTAATATTGTCAGTTCGGGGTGTTTTAAAAATTTGTTTCAAACTCCCGACAAATAGAAAACATCCGCAGATTTGATTCGTCTTCTGTATTTAAAACTCCTACTTGCGGCAGTGTGGCACACACTTTGAACTTTCTTGAAATGCCGAAGGTGGTTCTTCAAAATATCCATAAAATAAACTAAAACGGGGATTTCATTATTATTATTTATTCCACCATTATTATTTAGCGGTATTGTGTGTATTGTTACTTCTCTGATTTATTTTTCCTGCGCATTGATGCATACAAAAAATTAGGATGAACCGTGAAGCATAAAAATGAAAAACTTAAACCTGCTATAGGCTTTGGCTTCCAGCAGGAAAAGTGCCAAGACAAGTAAAAGTAAGTGGGTACATAGCTTTGGCATCTGTGCGGTGCGGAATGGATGGATGGATCAGATGGATGGATCGTACCGTCCTCTTCATCATTCGGCAGCTGCAAAAATTCCAATGGAAAAAGGTTCTTTTTATGCATTCAATAAAAATCCACAAAAGGACTCTTTCTAGACTCGGAGAGCATTTATAACATAACGATAAAAACGGACCGGGTATTGCGTTGATTGCTGATGCACAAAAAGCTTGATGCATAAGGATTTCGGATGATCATTATTATGATACACAAGCTATTTGTATGATATATTATAGTATTTGGCGCGGGGGTCAAAGCAAAGCCAACAACAGAACAAATAAAATGTATTAAATTCAATACAGAAAAAAAATAAATGCAAAGCACAGAGAGAAGCTTCGTCGGATGGTTCTTCTACTTAACAAAGAAAATGGCACGCGTACCTCCACCAACCACCACGCACACATAACACAACATAAAATACCACCGCATCTCCATCATCATAATGCACTGTTTTCACTTTGAAAAGAAAGGAAAAAACGATGAAACCTGTAACGGTTTTCATGATGTATAAATTTTCGTGGATAAAAGCATTCTCTTCTATCTGTGGCCATTGTCATCCGAAAGCTTTGCGGGGCTTTGTTTAGTGGGTATGTGTATAGAAAAGTGAGATAGGATGACAATGTGAATGTACAAGTATTTTTAATCCGTTTCCACGATTGACCTAGACTGATGTCATGTGCACTTGGCATCATCATCATCGCCAGAGATCTCGCCTCCATCCAAAGATAATATCCAATCCCCTTTCCACCACTGCCACTGTGCCACTGCTATTACAATGCTGTAAGTATTATGAAAAGATAAATTGCATTGTGTGCATTTTTTCCTTTGAAGAGAGAAAAAAGCCATATGACACTTTATAAAAATTTTTAGGATATTTTCACTGACTGCGCTGATGCTGATGTCAAGTTGAGATTTTATTCAAACAAGAATAATAATAACACAACAATGGAGAAAATATCATCAGAGTTTTGTTATGAGCCACGTTACGCATTCACCATGGACAGATTAACCTGAGATTTTTAGATAGATTTTTTGTGTGATGATATGAGGATGATTACGATGCTACTAACTGCATCAGCAGCAGCCGCTGCAGCAGTTGTTGTTTGTGCCAAAGCCTAATTCGTTTGTCGGTCAAAAGAATAGAGATTTTCTGATGATGACGGACGCATCGTGCGTATGGTCCATTCGCGTTTAGAGATCTGTTTGACATTTTGCCTCTTTTTTGATTTAGGGGGTGAAGTTAAGGTGAAGATGACGATGATATGACAAGTTGCAGGTCTCTCTTCTGCCTTTGTTATCAAATTCTACTACACTCCGCATAATTCAAGGTAGACAGGCTGGCACGTACGCTCAACGACAACCCCGCATTGTCGTTCATCAAAAAGTAATAACGCACTTTTTGGGGATGGATATCGGCATTTTGGATCTGACTGAGATGCTACATCTTTTATGAAGTTTTTGGAAGGAAACAGACGTTCGCTCGTTAAGATGGGTTGATGGGTAGAAACGGCCAAAAAATTAAGGAAGAGATTGATGGATAATGCAGACCTGGACAGGGTCAGTTTTTCCAGGACCAAAAATGGTGATTAACGTTACTGCTTGTAGTATGTAAGTGATTGTGATGTGTGTGTGGTTATTTTTACGAAGATGTCCAAAAATAAACCAGAAAAAGTAAGGTTCCTTGTGCTAATGAATGGTGGTTTGGTGCAGCCGGTGTTTGTTCTAACGGTGCTTGCTGCCGTTGATGATGTACTTGCTTGCGTCCCCTACTTCCATCAAGCAAGTGTGACAAAGAAAAGTGGACAAAAGAGGAAAAATACTGATCATGTGGTGTGCGTCGTCAGTATTTGCAGCAGCAGCAAAATCTCACCTCATCTACCTTATTTTTATTTGTGGATTTACTCAGAAACATAAAAATGTACAGGAATTATTTTATAAATATACATATAAGCTATAGTTTATATATTTATGGGTAGGGAGATCAAAATTAATGAAAGCTTTTTTTGATTTTCGGCCCTGTTATAAAATCCACAAAAAAACAAGTTTTTTTTTCATTTTTCACAATTTGCATTCATTGTAACCCAATAATACAATGTGAATAGAGCTTTACAGTTGTACAGCTGTGATGAAGATGAAGCTAGGGGAGCTGAGGTCTGCAAGATTGTTCATAATGGAAACAATTTTACAGTTTCAGAACAGAGTGAATTGGCAAAAAATCCTAACCTCACATCTGTGCGTGCCTTAGAACAATTTATAATTGCACTTTGGTGATTATCATTTTTAAATGAATTGACATTACTCAAAGCGATATTTGATGGTGACGTCAATGACTGTACTGTAATGCAATTGTAATGCTCATCAAGCTGCATCGTCCCATTATTCCAAAGATGTAACAAGATAATTATTAGGCTTCTCAGTCATATGGACAGTCGTAGAAAAGCAATTTATCTCGTTTATTACTCACGTACATTTAACATTTCATACAAACTCAGTTTTTATTGTGGGTGATTTTTATATCCTGGAATTGTTAACTTTGCCAAACAGATGCATTTACATTCTTCATATTTGAAATATTTTTCAGTGTACTAGTTCCAGCGTGTACTAAAAATATATTCATAATTCATATGGCACAGACAGGACAACCTTACCTTATGAAGTCCACCTTATTTACTATCTCGGTGTGGAGGTTTTGTTAGCTTACTGGGTAAAACCTCGGCTCGCGCCTGGTCGCGAGCTAAACACACCTTTTCATTTTCAACTTTCAACCGAACTTTTAATTTCCAGGTTGGAAGAAACAATGTAAAAAGGAGACATCACATGAGCAAGTTGTAAAGCTGGTTAAAGGTGGGTGCTGCCAGGCTCATACATTGGAAACAAGGGAGAGGGAAGTAAGATTCCGGGGCATGTCGAATACGTGAAGAAGGGAGAAAAATAAATGAATTGAGATTTTTTGTTCATACTGGTTCAAACAGAGGCAGCTGCAGAGTGTTATCGAGAATCGTGGATGAGATGAGACACCCAATTCTACCTTACCAAGTGCACTTTTGCTTCTCGTGTAGCCATTATAGAAAATAATCCAAAATTGTGTACTAGTGTTAGTACAGAGTTCATAAGGTAAGGTAAGTAGAGTAACAATGGGACGAAATTTGTGCTTTATGTACGAAATGTAAAAGTAAGAAGAGAGCCAAGGGCCGAGCGCCAGGAAAAAGTGACTGACTGCCACATAGTCAGAAAATAATAGAGCACAATTGATAAACTTTATTTTTTCCCTCACAAAGAAATGAATTCATTCTTTTTTCAGTTTCCTTCTTCTTGTTTAAAACCGAGTGGAATATTTGCTCTGTTGCAATTCAATACTCACTTCATTCACTAACTACACATTACTTATTCACCTCACCTTTAAAAGGTAAAAGGGAAAATGATAAAAGGGAAGTGTTCATCTGTCACAAAATAAAGCAAGTTGCAGAGACACAGAACTAAGGATGCCTTCAAGCGTCAGTGCAGGCCAAAAGCTGAGGTAAATTGAAGCTAGGTGAGCAAAGCAAGGTACCAAAAACTTTAAAGGTCTCTTCACTTCAAAAATCAAAGTGCACTTTTCCAACAGAAAGAGGGAAAAAATAATAATGTTGTGTGATGATTCATTGATTTTAGTGTCGTGTCGTCCCAATCACTTTACAAACGGTCACAGCTCATGAGGACCGACCGGTGTGCAGTTCTGCCCCATATTTACTGTGTACACTGTCCTCTTCGTCAGTTTAAAATAAAATAAAATACACATTGCACTGCACCGGTTCTTCATGTGAGCAAGTTGTGCCACGAGCCATAATGTCATTGACAAAGACAAAAATCCATATGCATAAATGATTTTCAAACTGACAGGCAAAGTAAAGCAAAGTAGGTGGGATCTCTGGACATATTACAGTCACTAATAATTTACTCAAAAGGAAATTAAATCGTCCACGTTATCATACGTACACTGGAAACATAAAGATTCCTATAGAATAATTGCCTGTTTTTTGCTTTTTCTTCGGTCTCACTTTGGCGGGCCTTTAACCCTATTCTCTGTCATTGTCCACAAAATATAATGCTGCGGACATTAAAGCCTGCCCGGATTCTTATTCGTCGTGATTTCAATGGAATTGCATACATCTTTATATTTCGGGCGATTATTGGGAAATCGTTCAGATGTTGTTTTGGATTTTCATGTGGATGCGGCCACGCGCAATTGAGCCCAAACGTTATCGTAACCCTTTCGTTTCATTCAAGAGCTTTATTTCAGCTTGACTTACTTTCTAGTAGGGAGTAAATGCGCAATGTCAAATATTATTGCTTTCTTGTTTACTGCCGTTGCCACATTGTTGAAAAATGATTATGTAAATCGTGCACCATTATTACGTACGTTATTATGACAAAGATCTTTGTCGTAACGGCAAGCACAGGCGGACAAGCATCTTTCGACTTGCGCAGAGTTCAGATAATCCAAAGAACGATTTTCTGCTGAAATATCCTTGATAATAATTTTTTCAGGTGTTCTTTTCAATCTCGAAAAAAATTGTAGGGTAAATAGTTAAATCACTCGGAAAGAGTGACGGTTGGCGACACAACATCGCAGAATAATAAAAATCAATCCAGAAAAAGTCGACAAAAGCGAATGACTATGCTCATTATGCTTTGTGACTCACAGATGCAGATGATGAACCGAGATGGAACATGATCAGGTCAGCTCCAATTTGACTGGTCCTTTACGTATTTGCTTGCTGCTTAGTGCTTGTATAAGAAAACGCTTTACTAGTTAGGAAAAGATATCATATTGCTGCACTGTCTTCAATTCGTCATTCAAATCAATTGCCTGCAAGATTCTAACATTTGGACAGTGGTTCAAATAAAAGAAAAGGGTTGTGAGTGAAGATGAGCCAAATTATGGAAAAAGTCGTTTTTGTCTCTTTAGAACCTGAAACGTTCATGATATTGACATTTCTTATTTGTAAGTGTCTATTTAAGGTTCATTAAAAGCCTTTCCTTCTAATTTGTACAGAAATCAGTCAATATTTTCATGTACTTGTCAACCTTAGTTTGCTTCACCCCTCTGCCTTAATGGTTCGTGCTCAATCATCCTACTAACTTACAACGTATAGATAACCATTTACGTATTTTTTCTTTCTTTCAAGAAAGCAACAAATGCGTTTGTTTGACAAAAGTCCCTTTTTACCCCTCAAGAAAAATCACTTTTTAACGTATTTTTTACACAAACGTTTTTTTCAATATAAAATTCTTATTTACAGTAACGAAAAGAAGTTTTACCAAGGTCAAGAATCTGAAAGTGATGATGACGACGCGACGAGATGAAACAGCACTTTTTTAAGAATGAAAAATAAAATAAACTTTGTTTCTTCCCTGCACAGCTGAAGCCAAGATAAAGAGAATGAAGCAAATTGGGATAAAAAAAAGTCGTACGTCCGCGTAGCACCCAGATCGGATCACGAAGCTTTTTCTTAAGCCACTTTTCTTACATCATCGCGTAGCAGTGAAAGAAAAGGGAAGCGCCCATCTGGAGATATGCGATCTTTCTTAATGGCGCAACTTAAGTTGAGAAGGCACCCATGCATCAATATCCACAGTAAAGTTACTCTAAGTGATGAATCGCAAGGGCTGCAGCATCTTTCGTTGAAGATGTTTTTACTTTTTCATATTCAAGTCCATTAAGAAACATCTACGCTACGCTTGTTTAGGATAAAAGTCCTATAAGCGAAAATTCGTAAACAAAACGCTCGTTCTCGCTTTTCAAACACTGACAGAAAAAGTACGGCAGAGAAACGAGCATGCTCTAAAACCAGTGTCTGTATTGCACACATTTTTATTTCTTCATCTCTCACCCCGATGTGTGAGTATGTAATAATATAAGATCCCTTTTAGAACAAGACATTCTTTTTACGGATGTAACGTAACGATCGCACAAAGCAATAAGATTTAGGTCGATCAGTCAGTCGCACAATGAATCGGATCCTCTTCCATCAGCCAAAAATCCATTATGTTTCGTTACATAAGAAAAAACGGATGGATTGCATTAGGACAGGGCTGCATTGCAATGAAAAATCAGAGCTTTACTCACTCTTGGCACGAACATACCCCTACCGTATTATATTTGCAATGGGTCCTGATGGAACACTTGAGCCACTAACTAAATATAAAAATACTTTAGAAGCTTCCTCGGGAATTTTCCAGTATTTTTTTTTCTTTTCACTGACTCTGGCTCTCCTGTCTGAAAAAACTGACTGCCCGCGCCTTATTTTCTTTTATGCATGCATAAATACACGCGGGGTTGATTACCATGTTTGTCATCATACACTGCTGAGATCTCCTCCTACTGTGTGCACTGTCGAAATGGAAAATGCAATTTCTGCCGGGTAGAATGTTCGTTGAAATTGTTCTCTTCTATGAAATTCCACAAGGCACATCGAACGAGAAAAACTGCACCTGTTCATCTAGGAATAATGGAGCATTGAAGTCCCCTTCTATACATTTGGGGGCAAAAGGGACAACTGGTGTGGTAGGTTTGGTAATATGCGCCTGTGCCACTCTCTGCCTTCCAATGAGTGACATGCAAAGCAATGAAGTAGAGGCATTACTTTAGTTGATTTGGACGGATGGATGGCTTCACATTTTGATGGCATTCATTAAATGCTAAGCTTACGCAAATAACCCTACTGTAATAGAACCAGGGAAAATAAAAGTGGTTATTAAATAATAAAGTGGTGCTGGTGTGTGCCGGCTGCAAGCTGCAATTNATAAAGTGGTGCTGGTGTGTGCCGGCTGCAAGCTGCAATTCACAGACACGGTACAATTCCAATGACGAAATTCAGCATTGTCAAGTGATTCAAGTCAAGGCTTGTCATAGTTCCAAAGTAAGCGAATTCTGTTTACTTAAAAACGTAAAATTGGGGAGTGAGACGGCAAAAGCAATGTGTAATTCCTATTGGCAATATGTTTTGGCTTTTATCTATTTCTAATATTTCACAGAACGAGGTAGCGTGAACGTTAAATCCTAATAATTTTTGTCTCGATTTAATTATTTCTCAAAATCAAAGAGTATCCAGAAACTTACTCAAGACAATTTCTGACGAACTGAAAATAAGACATTCTGCGACATAGAAATGATTATCTTTACTATACAAATACTTACAAAATAAATAAACGTTTCGCATTTTTTCGATTTATCAGGTTGGTCAATCCAACTCTTCCCAATTTCCCAACATTTGAATGATTGATTAGACTCTACTATTGCAGAAATTTACTGCTACAATACTAACTTGTTTGAGCAGATTTGAATTTTAAATCAGGTGGGTGTAATATTAGAAATGCGCAGAATGAACGTTAAATCCTAATTATTTTTGTCTCGATTTATTATTTCTCAAAATCAAAGAGTATCCAGAAACTTACTCAAGACAATTTCTGACGAACTGGAAATAAGACATTCTGCGACATAGAAATGATTATCTTTACTATACAAATACTTACAAAATAAATAAACGTTTCACATTTTTTTCGATTTATCAGGTTGGTCAATCCAACTCTTCCCAATTTCCCAACATTTGAATGATTGATTAGACTCTACTATTACAGGAATTTACTGCTACAATACTAACTTGTTTGAGCAGATTTGAATTTTAAATCAGGTGGGTGTAATATTAGAAATGCGCAGAAAGAAGGTGTTTTTCACCTTAAAATATGCGAAGTTGTTGAGCACCTTACAGATAGAGCTTTCATTGTGCCATTTTTCTTAGCGTTTGCAATAAAATCACCTGATCATTTTATTTGCGTGCGCAATGAAATCAACTGCTTAGTACGGGAAGTTAATTGGAAAAGTGAGATAATTATCAGCAGCAAAGTGACGGAGGTGACCTTCAAATGTGTAGATTTGTTTGGTAACACCTCGAATCAAAACGGTTGAAGTTGAATAGGTATGTACCTTGAGAGGAAAGTTACAACTACAACCACAAGACTTGCACAATGATCGATAACAACAAGCTAAATCCGTTTGTAGCAAGATACGCGCCTATATTTATTTATATCGGTTTAAAAGTAAATACCATACAATTTACAATTACAATTCCTATTTTATTTCAAAAGTAGCTTTTCCACGAAATATACTTCATTCATGGTGCCATCATGCATCATGAAGCCTGGCATTGGAAAAGGTGTTTGATCTTGTAAGAGTGATTTGCAATTTTTGGCGGCCAAAGAGCTAAAATGTGAAGAAGAACGATCTAATTCTATTAATGCACCGTATTGCCATTATAATTTGGTTATCGACGTTGAAACTGGTTAATTTGAGAATACTACTTTTAATCCGATTTAGAATTTCGACAATATGAAAGATGAGCATTTGGAAAACGCTTGCTTTAGCATAAAGTAAGGAGTTTTTTACGAACATTCATTTTCCGTTGGGAAATTCCACACGTAGTATTGATGTAGGTCCGCGTTGAGAGAGAATGCAATTGTTGATATTATTTTGATAATTTGATATCATAATATGCAAAATACTACAATATTTGACGTATCTTATACGGCTATAATACCTAAATAAGTTGCTTCTTCTTTTGCAATGTACTGTCTCTGTAATTCTTCATTCTCGTGTTATTTTGTTAGGTTAAATGCAATAAAATCCTTTAATACCTAGATTATAACATTTGAAGGAGGTGCCACGCTCAAGGACTTATTACTCAAGGCGTATGCAAATGCTTATCATTAACCAACCTTGCAGCCTCCAAATAAACAATGTCGAAATAACGGACGCGTCTTGGTTTCATCTCTATATAAGCAATTTTTTACTACGTGCTAAAACAACAGCTTTACTTTTAACTCTGAAGGATTGATAACAAAACAATTTCACAAATTTTTCACGTAAGACTTTTTATGGGAAATGATTAATATGTGGATTGTAAAACCACCATCAATTGTCCTTCGTGAAGGATCCGCGAAGAGATTGCAAAATTTCATCGACTTTTAAAGTTCCAGTGACGTACAGTGACAAAACTATACGAAATTATGTTCCACAGGTCTTGTAATGCTCCACTTATTCATTATAATGATTATTTTGTCTATTTCATTTTCTACGTAAAATTGTCAAGTTATTGTTGTAATGGAGTGAAGAAAGAAGTGTAGCACGCGCTCATTCTTTTTCCGTTTTAAATATAAAAATCAATGCATCTGCCGATCTGCCCACTGCCAGTTTTGGGAGGGACGGACGCTTGTTGATTCATCTCTACAGAAAATCTACTTCCCCGAAAATCAGATTAAGCATAAACACAAGACAAGAATGAGATCGTGCAGATGTCCACGTAGACTCAGAGATTCCGGTCTTAAATGTTACTCCACTTACCTGGACGTTGCGTTGCATGGAACCTTTCCACAACTTCAACTCGACCACCGTTTTTGATTTCAACATCTATAACACAACATCAGATTGAAATCCCTTCAATTCATTCTTTTTCACCTTATTTTTTTCTTTTCTTTTCCCTCTCGTATCTCATCTTTGCCTGCAGATGTACTTTTATCCATTGAACTCGAAAAAATCTGTGGAGCGATGATATGATCCTTTTTTCATCTTCTTCTTCCTTTATTCTTATGAAACATTGTTCATTGAAAAAAATCCTGAAAGAATGTAATATGACTATGACATCTTGTACCGGACCATGAGCCATGGGCCAAAGCAAAGAAGAGGTTAGAGGCTGAAGAAGGAGAAACAGAGCACTTCTCCTATTCCAGAAGGGCATCGAGATCAACAGGAATAAAAATGATGATTTACCAACCATTATGATAATAGAGTTGAAGTTATGAGTTGAGCGAGTTACCTTTATTATTATTATCCTTATTATACATGTACACAGGGAAAAGCACATGAAAGGTGCTACTGGTTTCTCTCTGGTGGTGTGTGCTCTGCTTCTATTCCTGACATTTATAGTCATAGTCATTTGTAAGGTACCCGCTTTTCACAGAAAGGACACGATTTTATTTTTATTATTACGATGCGTACATCTGCCTGCTCTGATGTTTGGCACTAGCATGATTCTTCTTAGAGTGAGTGGTGGAGTGCTACGCCGGTAAAAAGAGAAACATGGACAGTTGCTGCTTGCTTTCGTTATGTGTCATGCTAAACCCTAATAGAAATACACACGTTATTAACGTTTACCTTATATTTGTTAGGGTTGCTCTCTCCTTCTGTTGTAATAGCAAGTTGGCTCACTCTTGGCTCTTCTTCTGGCTGCTTGGCTCCCGTTGTACGCTTATTACTCACTTTGCTTCACTTTTACACTAGTTACGTTACACTTTAAAGCTTATCTGCTCCTACTCCTGCTCCTTCCTCTGCACCATCATCATCATTATCGTCATCTGCCCAGTTATAAGTGCGGAGCGAAGACGCTCTCCAGCTTCAGTTCGTGCTTAGCCTGCACACCGAACAGAGCTATCAGCTAGCTGAAGTATTTCTTTTTCGCTTGTTCCAACAAGATTCGTAATATCAAATTCATTGTGATCTCCTTTCTCGAAAAGGTGCACTCACTCAACTCACGTCCTTTTGTCTGTGTAGAAACGTTTTGGTATAAAGACACTGATCGTAGCCCTGCTCAGTCAGTTGCGCCCTTGCTTTCGTTGGTGACACAACCTCAAGCATCGCTCTCTCCGGGTTCAGAATCTGAATTTCAGATCTTTCATTCACTCAAATTCACAGTATTCGACTTTCAACTTGTTTATTCAAACAAACATAACAGTGAAAGAAAATACCTGCCTGCAAGTGAAATTATAAGTACCTACATTTTTCAAGTTTTTTTTCTCAAAAGAATACCTTTGAGTATTTTTGTTAAAAAGATTTATTTTGTTGGAAAGAAAATAGTTAAAATATTTTCTCAGTGATCAAAATGCCACATATTGTGACATCGTTGAAACGCCCGGCTAACTATAGCCACTGCCCGCTCAAGAAGCGGCCCATCAAGTACGAAGTGGAGGACTCGGATTCGGATGCTTCCTATAAAGGTAAATTAATTTGACAATTAATTATTTTAACTAATCCAGATTTTGGTTTCTGACCTTTGAGATATTTCGTGCGATACGGACCATAACTTATGGAATTATGACGTCCTCATTATGCAGCGTTGTGAATGAGCTGAAGACTCAAAAAACTATTTTAATTTAATTTTTAGGAATTCCTTCTCCACCATCCTCCATGGAATGTTCAGAGCCAGAGAATCTCTCAACAAAGCCAGCAGACTTGAAATTGAAGGGTGAGAGTTTGTCCTCGTCTGCTTCAACCGCGTCCTTGTCTCCACCACCAATTTCCTTGGTTGCTGGCCGTGGAGGAAGCATTGTCACATCTCCATTCTCACCTCAGTACAAGAACAACAACAGCCATCCTTCTGGAAACTATTGTGGAATGCCAAGTCCCCCACACTATGCTTCCCAATTCTCCCCAAGTTACCTCACAATACCTACGGTACCCTTAAAACCATTGACAGCTGGAGGCCCACTGGAACCAATCCAACCAATTAGTCTCAATCCGCCTGCCGCCTGGTCGAAAATGCCTGCTACTGCCCCTCATCATCATAATTACTCCACAGCAGTCGGGCAATGCGCTTCTTCTTACCTGGATTACGTCCCAGTTTCATCCTCATCTTCAGCCTCGCCCTTCACATCTCGTTCTTCAGTCGTTATCCCTCAGTTTCACCCTTCTGCATCCCCCTCTCACTTCGCCCCATTCTCTGGTCGTGATGCTTCCGGCTCACCACCTCACATCTCACCTCCTCTTAGTGTGGAACCAGCCTACCCAGTGATTAAGATTGAAGAGGCTCATCGTGGCTCTCGTCCTTTCAGTCAACAACATCAAAATCAAGAGCACGCAAAGATGTACGAAGAAATTATCACACCCGTCGCAGCCCACCAGCATCATCATTACCAACATGAGCAGCACATCACTTCCACAAAAATGTTGCGGCGAGAGTCCCACTGCTATCCATCTCCACCCCACTCACACCAGTCCACAGAAAGTCGCGATTCCGTCATCAGTCACAGCTCCGTCTCCTCATCCTCCTCTTCCACTGCTTCCGGTTCATCCAACAACCAAAATCAGCAACCTGTCGCACCTCCACCACAACTTTCTCAAATCACTCCAATTAACGTGAACGGGAGTGTCCGCTACCAGTGCCCAGACTGCAACAAGTCCTACTCCACCTTCTCTGGCCTGTCAAAGCACATCCAATTCCACTGTGCCAGTCAAAACAAGAAGCAGTTCATTTGCAAGTTTTGCGAGAAAGTCTATGTGTCTCTTGGAGCTCTCAAGATGCACATCCGGACTCACACGCTGCCATGCAAGTGCCATCTCTGTGGCAAGGCTTTCTCTCGACCATGGCTCCTCCAGGGACACATCAGGACGCACACCGGTGAAAAGCCTTTCTCCTGCCAGCACTGCAACCGAGCTTTTGCTGACCGATCCAATCTCAGGGCCCATTTGCAGACACACTCTGAAGTGAAGAAGTACTCCTGTACAAGCTGCTCCAAGACTTTCTCCCGAATGTCTCTACTCACAAAGCATGTGGAAGTTGGGTGCAATGGTGGACACAGCAGCTCCGCCAGCTCTGGCTCGGCCTCTCCCACTAATCAAGTAATCGCTGTTAGAAATTAAGTTCATTGGGCAGTCTAGTTTTTTATACCAAACCTTTTATTACTTTTATTGCATCATCTCTTTAAGTGGTCACCCCGCCCAAGTGTTCACAATTTCTCTTCTAACTGGTTTTCTTTTTCATATAATATACATATTGGAAGAATAAGTAGCTTCAACAGTTGCCTTTAAACTGTTTCATATAACGTTAGGTTGACAAGTCTCATTTTCTTATTAACAGCTTTTTTGTTCATATGTAAGTAAGTACGTATTACAAGTTTACATACGCAATTTTTACTCCACTGTGCCATTAATTTTTTCTCAGTGAAGAAATCAAAGGAAAAGAAATGCAGCTAATGCAAAAATGACGCTAGACAAAGTGTAGGGTAAACTATTTTTGTATGCATTGTACGTAGTAAAGTGTAGCACTGTTAGTTTTTCACGTAGTAATTGCTTTAAGAAAGCATTGTCAGCCTTTGATTGAGACTTACGTGTATGCATTGTATTGCATCATTTACCATTACATTGATTAATTGAAAACCAAATGTATTTTTCGAAGAATCCTATTAAATAATGCTTTATATAATAAAGCTTGTTCAAAGTTTCGTTATAAAAAACTGTCACTCACAAGCAACTTATTGTACAAACCTAGATTGATTGAAAAATGAAATCTAGCCGAAAATATATTATTATCACCTTAAAGTAGTAGGTATGCGTTCGGCATACTTTACAGACAAATTCTATCTGTATTATATTATAATAGTTTACATAAGAACAAATCAGACATTCTCATTCATCATTCGGACGCTTCTAAGAAATTATTGTGTCCTGTTGTGCTGTACCTCAAAAATTTACATTGTAAACAAGTTGCTAACATTAGATTAGAGTAGTCTGGTATATTATGTATATTGTTAGAAAATAGATGATAAAAATTGTATAAACACAAAATAATTACTTAATAATGTAACTCTAATTGTAAGTACGCAAAATTGACTTCTGTTTGCTGTTTATATAAATGTAAGCATTTGAGAAAATCAACTGTACAGGTTTTGTTTATAAAAATGTATGCGACGCGATTTGTTTTTTAAGAAAGAAATTTATAATAAAATTATATATCACGCCTTTCAACGTTATAAAATGAAAAAAATGTTTCATCTCCTTTTTATTTACACTTGCGAATTACAATTCATCTTTACACTGATATTTTGCATGGAAAAATATTGATACGTCAAAAGCATCTTATTTTCAAAACATAAAATCATATCAAGCAGATCTTAACTCAATAATATAAAATCATTTTATTAAAATGAAATCAGGTGAAGTCATTTCACTTTCTTTTTTTCCATTCAAACTGACTGTTTTACATCGAATGTTGACGTAAAAGAATGATGAATCCCTCTTCTGGATAATCTACAAATGAAATTGTAAATCAGTGGTTTTGCCATTGCGCCATCTCATCTTATCCTTGAGTCATCGTTCCCTAAACCGAAGAAAAATGTGTCTTGCTACGCGTACGAAAACAAGGAAAGTTACACTGGCATAATAATGAATTTAATACTGCGCAACTCTTTATTCATATTGAAAACAAAAACAAACGCCAGTTTGCACTGGTTCGTACAAAGAAAATCCAGAAAGTAAAACTGTTGCCAAATAGTAGATTGCGATTGCAGGAAACAGCAACAGCAGTAGCAGCACCCACAGCGAAAACCTGTTGACAAGAATAAAACATTTTTTTCTCACACACCTTCCCTGACTCTTCTGACATGACATTTGAACCAATATTCCGTTTAATTGATTATGAATACTGTTTCGTGTAGCATTTTTATTTGTGTATATTTTTTGTTTTTCTGTATGCGCATTAGCAGAAAGTTAAAGGTGCAGTAGTTTGAAAATGAATGGTTCCTGAGTTGAATCTTACGTGATGTTTTGAGGGTGACGAAGGGTGAGAATGAAAATAATAATACATTGGAATTTTTGCACACACACCTTCATTTTTTGTAAACAAGCACATAAAACATGACATTAACCAGAAAGAAAATAATTAACAAAGTTTTTCAAACAATCATTCATGATGCATGCATATTGAGAATTTAATATTTTATAACAGTCAACAGGAACAGGAAAAAAGGAACCAGGCTAGAAAAGGAACTAATTACGTACAACATCGAAACTATTATGCATTATTATATTGTATCAGTGAGTGATAGTGATGTAAGACCATCTGTTATGCCAATACAACTGAATTGTCGTTTCGTTGAACCCTTATTTTCTTCGTTTCCACCAAATAATCAGATACACACACGGAAACAGCGGAAAACTTAACACGGGTAAAAGTCAATGTGACGGTTAAAAATATCGAAACACGGATATCCGCGCAAACAACTTTCATAAAGCATAAAAACTTTCAACTTGTGCTTCATTACAGTACAGGTTTTTTAAATGGATGTGGCTGTGTGGCTCTTATGAAAAAAATAATAACGAGCACATTTTTGTCCAAATCTCCTACTCTTATTAGACTTAACAGTTAATCCACAGGTTAAAAGTAAACCTATTTATGCATAATGGTGGGCAAGACGGTAGGTGTAGTTGTGGGAGGAGGAGGGTGAAAAAATATGATTATATCATAATATCATCAACATTTTTTAAAGCCAAGTCTAAAACACTCCACTCTTATGGAATAATCCATCATTCTCATTCATTTTTATGAGGAGAGAAACGAACAAACGAAACAACGGCCCATGCAAGAAAAAGTGAAATTGCATTTGTTGATGCTTCATACTTCATCCAGAGGACAAAAACACAGAGAGAAATAAGAGAGCAGATATTGATACATGTGGTCATTATACATCTATTACGGAAGGAGGATGAAAAAAGATGAAGACGACAGGTAAAAGCGTGATGAACTGTGCCGTACCAGAAAATAAGTCATGTTTGCATGCGAGGAGAAAAAATATGGATTGACTGATGTAGGTAGATTACCTTATTTAAAGCCCCCTTTTTCTTATTTTCTTATAATGAATGAATGAATGAATGGGATGTTCTGATGTAGATATAAAAGCTTTATGACTATGACAATGGTCGTGGTGGTGGTGGTGATAGATAAGAAAATGACGAACCACCTGTTTCCTACTTTGTTCCTTGATTACTCTTCTGCACACACACCACGTCTATTTTAGGTGGATGTACTGGACAAGTTGAAAGTACAATATGGTTTTAAAAGGAAGGAGTTAAAAGGCAGAAAACGACAATGACGATGATGATGAGAGGAACTGGCTGACAAAAACTTAGACAAGCTAAGTCATCACAGTTGAGTAAAGTAGTAATAATAGAATAGTAAAGTAATCATGCATGGAAGTTGTAGCATGTGGACAAGTAGTGTAATGTGGAAATTGCTGGTTGGTTAAGCTAGAAAAAGGAAGTTGCACTCTCGTCTCTCCGGTCCACTCTTAAAGAGATAAAAATACATAAAATGCATCCACAGCAGCAGCAGGAGTCCTACTTTTACTTTACTCCGTTGCTTTTCTAATAGGGACTTGATGAGATAAGACATTAGCAAAAGTGGGGAGCCACATTAATAAATTTAACCGTTGCGTTCTGCTCCTATTTCATTTTCGCTATCATCAGGTTAAGTGGGAAATCAATGTCCACCATGTAGCTACTAATGCAGTTATATTTTTATGTGGTAGAGGAGTGAACAGTTTAATGCTTTGGAACAATAGCAAAGACAGTAATGTTATTACACGTTGATTGAAGTGGAAACTTTTTGTTTCGATGATTAATAAGCAGTCTATGTAATTTTGGGGTAATTAAAGATCATTAATTAAGAAACACACGTTAAGTGGACGTCATCACATGTTGGACAGAGTATCAAATGAAGAAAATCCTAGATAATCCCCTGAAGCAGGGCTGAAACTTGATTTAAAAGTGTGTAAATATTTATGTATTTATTATGCAAAAGGATTTAAATGTTGCAGCAGATGTCGTTTCAGACAGGCAACACCGCACCAGCATCTTTGCTTATAAAAAAGAACCTGTCTGGTTTTGCGCCCTTTGGCGAGAAAGTGGAGGCAACTTTTGTGCTCCAGTAATTTAATACACTTGCATGCAAACCGAAGAATTTAATGTTATTGTAAAATGTTATTCATAAATTAAACTTTTGAGTACGATTGCATAAGTCTTTTAATCATCAAATAAATTGTATTCGTAAAGACGTAGTTTTAATAAGAGCTCACACGAGTAGCACAAACACACCTTATTTTAATGGTAACCCTCAAGTAAGCAATATTTAAATGTAAACAATTTAAGCGTATTAGAATAAACAGTTTGCACTTGTAACTATATTATGGAAAGAGGTTTACCGACGTAAATACTTCATGTGACTGTTTTGTATGAGTAATAAGTCTTTAAATATTTTATTCCAGTTAACGCCAAATACTTTTAATACAGATCCGTTTTCTATTAATTCTACTACATATAAAGTTGAAATGAATGTCGGGTATGGATTGCGGATGAGATCTAAATAAAAAAAGAATTTTTCTATTTTTAATCTCTTGCTACTTTACCAAAATACCTACGGTAGCAAAGCAAGGTGGAGAAGAATAGAGAGAGTCAGATCACCGCATCGATAGCTTTTAAATTCAAACTTGTCATGGATCCAGCACGATTCTCATATATTTCATCATATCGTTCGGTCACGCTTTTCTGTCGTTTCCTTATGATGCATTATTAAAACAGTTCTGTACAAGGAGAAGGATGTGCTGGTGCTGATAAATATTTAAAAAATGATAATCATTGTTTTATAGTTGTGCAGGTTAAGTCGAAAAAGCAGGTTAAGAAGAGGCAACGTACGGAGGACAGTTCAAAGCCTTTAGAAATCAAATGTCCCTCAAATCGGTGTATATGACTGACAATTGGAATTGCACGTGCAAAAATATTCACACCGAAGCCATTCACATTTGGATTTGTCACCAGATCTATATATGAAGGCTTAAGCAACACCGCTGCCATATAAATCTAATTTATCCCAAAAATAATTTCATCAACCAGTGAGTAACCTATAATTCGAAAGAGTTTGTAACGGTTCTAAAATCATCAATCACCACCTGTACCCCATGCGTGATTGTGATTGCCACACTATCACTTCTTCTGCAAGGCCTTACTCTAGTGACTGCTGCTGATTTGGTCGCAATGCAATCGCAATTTTATTTTCTAAAAAGAGAATGTTATCTTTTCAATCGATTCCAACAGACATAGACGAAGAGAGCGCATCTCATTGTTCACAAAAATAATATTTCTTTCTTTTTTAAGGTGGCATTTGATCGCAATTCAATTCGCCCCTCTTCAACAAAAATCATGATGATTAAAGTCATCATTCGTTACATTTTTTATAAACCCCGGACGACAGCCATCCTTTTGAGTGGTACTGAACTCAGCGGCAACAGCGGCACTTTTTATTTGACGATACGCACAAAGCCGATTAAATGTGCCAATTTTCCTCAATATATTTTCTAAGCCAAGTAGCACGTTCCCCAATGCGACCACAAATGCACTGCACTGACTAACCAACCAATCATTATCATCCGAAAAGGTTAAATTCTAGAGTCAGTCAAACGAGGGACAGATGAACAGACAAAGATTTTCATCATTGTCGCGGCTCTTGTGAGTTTATAATGCCATAATGCCTCCAGGGTCCCTATGGCATTCTGGGCATTATACTCCATAGGGTACATAGTGTCTCAAGGGGTCCTTGGGCATTATAGACCTTA